>WAAF01005652.1:770912-1058276 GCA_013400475.1 Tricholaema leucomelas
TTCACAGAGAGGGTGATTTGCCATTGGAATGGGCTGCCCAGGGAGGTGGTAGAGTCACCGTCCCTGGGAGTGTTCAGGAAAAGACTGGATGAGGGACTTAGTGCCATGGTCTACTTGACTGGATAGGGCTGGGTGATAGGTTGGACTGGATGATCTTGGAGGTCTCTTCCAACCTGATTGATTCTATTCTATTCTATTCTAATATCTCCAGGGATTGGGCACCAACCACCTCCTGGGCAGCCTTTTCAGTGTTCCAACACCCTCACAGTAAATAATCTGTTCCTAACATCCAATCTAAACCTGCTCTTCTCTAATTTGAAGCCATTGCACCTTGTCCTGTCACCACAGGCCTTTGCAAACAGTTTCTCTGCAGCCTTCTTGTAGGCTACCTTCAGGTACTGGAAAGCTGCTATTAGGTCTCCCCAGAGCCTCCTCTTCTCCAGGCTGAACACCCCCAGTTCCCTCAGCCCCTGATCATATCCATGGCCCTCCTCTGGACCTGCTCCATCAGGTCCATGTCCTTCCTGTGTTGAGGGCTCCAGACCTGGATCACTCACAGCCCCTGATCACTCAGCAAAGAATCAGACTCTCATCTTTGGACATGGCAGTCTTCAATGTCATGCCCTCCCCCACCCCCCCATCAAGTGTTCTGATGATTTGGAGACAATATTGCTCAAGGAATTTCTTCTTTCCATAAGTCATTTGCAGAAGAGAAAGGTCAAGTTAAAAAGTAGTTGGTCTTGCTAAGCCCACTAATTTGCATTTGTGACATTTTTTTCAAGCAGTGCACTGGATTGAAAGGAAAGCAGCTGCTTTGCAGCAAGCAAGAGTGAAAATTAATAGGAGACTAAGGCAAAAGACTTGGGTTTGCTCACCTCCATCAAATTGTTGAGATTTAGAAGGGCATCCTTTGATCTCTTCCAGACTAATTACCATTCTGGGTTTAACACTTTACTACATTAGTTGCCCTTCATAGAAAAATGCACCTATTATAATAAAAGCCTCTAGTGAAAATTTAAATGAAAATACAGCATCTGATAAACAAAACATAACAAAAGTCACCCAGCAGAATACCTGTGTCACATACCTGTGTAGCCCAGCAACAGCACATGCACTGGCTGTTAAAATGAAAGAGGTATACAAAGCAAAATCATGTCTCTCATAGAGATCAATACCCACAGAGCTTTATAATTAATGTGTTTCTCTGGAATGTTACCAAAGTTCTAGGATTAGTTGATTTAAAAATGTTTCTTAGGTCCTACTATATTATAGTAGGCACAATATACTGCAAAAACATTTTTTGTGTCAGAACAGTACTGCTTTTAATTTCATAGGCTCATAGCTCGAAAGACTGTAAATGGGTGCACCAGCTCATGTAACAATCAAATACTATAATCAAATATTATTTTTCTGTGAGTAAATAATTCTGCTCAAAGCTTGAGATAATACAGCTATGATGAGACCAAAAAAGTATCTTTTTGTAAAAAAATAAAAGAACATAGCAAAGTTTCCTCTGACACAAGTGACAGAAAAAAGAAACAAACATTCCCTCATGAAGAAGTCTCATTTCCAGCCCAGGCAGATTTTATGTGGTTTTATGTTGGCTCCTAGAGGCAGTTGGGTATTTGGGCTGATATCAAATGGACTTCCTCAGCACTCAGGCCTTGGCCAAGGCCAGAGCCCAGAGTTCATTTCTTGCCTGCTGGAAAACAAGGAGAATTTTCAGACAGTCACCTACAGGGTCCACCTTCCTGCAAAGACAACATGCATTTTCAAACTGATGTTAACAAGGAGGATGAGACAGGCATGACATGTATTGCTCAGTCTAGCAGTTTATTTTATATATATATATATATATATATATATATACACACACACATAGGCACACACACACATCACTATGCATATATACATAGACACATTTGCAACATTTGACTCCTTTTTTTCCCTAAGAATTCGTTGCCAACAAAAAGAAACTCTGATGATGACGATCAGTAGCTCATTATATCTGCCATCATTCCATCTGTTTGCAGAGCTTATTTAGGGCAAGAATGCTCTTTTCTAACTATACATCTGTTAATACCATCACAGTGTTTAAAGAACTGAGGTTTCTTTTAAATGTGTCTTGCATCCATTATAGCATCAGGATGACACTGTTTTCTTCATATTTTCAAGTATAAAATTGCCACAGACTGCTGTTGCAAGCTGTAAGTTACCAATGTAAGCATTATGCACGTGACTTTGTGCTATGATATTGGTCTACTGCACCCAGAAGCGGGATAGGCCATTTATAGAACTTTGCTGCAAACAGATGATGAGCAAATTTCAGATACAGCCAGATATAGGCTGTATATCACACAATCACAGAATGTGATGAGGTCTCCCCTTAGCATCCTTTTCATCAAGCTAAACAGTCCCAGCTCTTTCAGTCACTCTTCACAAGATTTATTCTCCAGGCCCTTCACCAGCTTCACTGCCCTCCTCTGTACTCATTCCAGCACCTCAATACCTCTCTTACATTGAGGTACCCAAAACTGCACACAATACTGCTGAGCACAGGGGAACGATCACCTCCCTACTCCTGCTGGACACAGCCTTTCTAATACAAGCCAGAATGTCATTGGCTTTCTTGGCCACCTGGGCACACTGCTGACTGCTGGCTCATATTCAGCTGCTTGTCAATTAGAACCACCAGGTCCCTTTCTGCTCGCTTTCCAGCCACACTGCCATCACACCAGCTTCAAAATGAAATTGCTGGCAGGAGCAAAGTATCACGGGGCTTAAAGTTCAGATTGTAACATGGGAGGCTTCCTGTTCTTGTTGCTGCTTCCGCTTCCTGGGTTTGTGGTGTTAGTTTCTTCCACTGGGCAGGCTGCAGGTCAGGAGGGCTGGGTGAGGTTGCTGGCTTCTGCTGCTGCTTCTGCACTTTGCTGCACTTCTCTGCAAACCACCTAAGGTAACTGTGCAACATATCATTTCCAGCAAAACTTCATCTCAACCCAGAGTGGTTTTTGTGGTACTTTCCCTCTCATCTGCATGTGGAGGGGTGAGTGGGTGGCTTGTGAGTGCAGGGTGTGTTAACCCAGGATAACATGACATGTAAACATTCCTCAGCAGCTTGTACTGCAGTATAGTGCTTAGCGTGCACTGGAAACAGCCCCTCTCAGATCCTGACATGAGTACCAGATTTTCTTGTATTAACCAAATAACCAAGCACCCACTTAGGCTCAAATACTACAATCCACGTGCACAGAAAGCATCACAGAAACTGCGTTTCCAGATGTTACATGAATGCTCTCAAATTAATGACAGATAAAAGCTGCTAAAATTGTGTATTCACTGCACACAAATTAAAAACAAAAATATTTTTAAATACCTGCTAAGGCATCAATCACATTTGTGTTTTCATTTCTAATCCAACTATTTTGTTTATTCAAGAGAAGCTGCTGGAATAGAGCTTGCATCATTCCAGGAAATCAGGAACCTTGCAGATGAATTCAACCCAACTTACTATGGAGGTCTTACAAGCCGTATTCATAGTTTTCTCAGAAATCCTAAGCCAAAGACCACAAAGCTCATATCCCTCAGGTTATTCTCTGAGGCACATTTACGCAGGCACTAAGGAGTGAAGAGTTCACTTCCCCTTTCTCACTGTACCAACTTCGAGCATTCACAAAACTCAGCAGTTATCTTCAAAGACAGTTTACGTGAGTAATAAATCAGAGGAGGAGATGTGTTCCTTCAGCTGCTGCACTGCCAGCTCTCCACAATCCTCTAGGTGCTAGTACCCAGCCCTGAATTCACAGAAAAGTTAACCTTGTACACACTTTACAGCTGGTCACCTGTCTACAGGTGTAGAACTGGTAATTTTTTTTTCCTCCTTAGCGTCTGTGATTTTAAATTTCCATAACTTTCCTAAATGTTTTTAATGTAAAAAAAATTAAAGCTCCTTCCTTTCCTTCACTCTGACCAATAAAAATAGGAAAGATACCATCATTCTGTATGTATGTAAAATGTTGTGTTTGGGGGAGGGGTGTGTGTAGGGTAAAATACAAAGCCAACCCATTTCCATCCACCTCTCATGGCCACAGATGAGCTAAATGAAGAGATCCTTCCCTGGAAACATGTCTGTCAGTTTACAAATAGCAGAATGTGGTCACTTTCAGAGTTGAGCTAACAAAGAAAAGTAACAATCACCGCTATATTTCTGAACTTTAAATGGTGAAAATTTATGATAAAAGAAAGAAAAGGAAAAAATTAGGAGAACTTGGGTTGAACTTTGAAAGGAAACAGCATAGCAGGAGAAACCTCTAAGTGCCCTCTTCTGGCTGCTAGTACTAAGTGACAGCTCCTATGAAATGCTTCCTAACCCCACAGCACCTACTTTCCAATTAAAAGAAAGTTCTTTTTACACACATTTTGTGTTATGAAATTGTCTTCATTAGCTCTAGAGCAAGGGCAAGAAACTATTGATATGCTTTTTATATAAAAGAAACATTGAGCTGTTATTTTAAAGCTTGTGTTATGAAACAGTTCATACTCAGAAAATGTGGGTTTTTTTCCCCCCAAGAGCACATATTTAAGATTTATGTACATTTTACCGTATCATTAGTATCACATAAAATGATTAGTTTGTAACAGTATTGATGCAAATCCTCATTGCATTACTTATTATTATTGATATTCACTTACAGATTCACAACAGGAAAGCTTTAGCTTAACCAAGCACAAAAAATGCAGTTAGTGAGAACTGCATCAGAAAAATAAACCTGAAGCCTGTGTTTATTACTTGGTTTGGTGTTGTAATATAAAACATTCATTCATTGTCTGACCTCTCCCAAGTACTTTCATCAGTGTAAGAGTTGTAATATATTCCATTTTGTTTAATTACATATTTTGTTTCTATAGCAACTAGAAAATATCTAATCCATTTCTGTTCCTTCCTAAGCCTTTTTTCTTTAACCATACAGTAGCAAAAGATAATCCTTCTTTAGAACTCGGGGTACTATCTGTTTTTAACAAATACCCCTTAATTATCATGCATCAGGATTAAACTCAGTTGTACTGCTGCTACAACTAAAAGAAACCGATTAAAAAAAATAAAAAAAGCCAACAAGATCTAGACAGAAAATTCTGTAACTCTGGTTAAGTAATTTCAGCATAAATTTACTGCCACCTGCAGGCTTTCGGCAACATGAGCACAAGGCCACGGTACTCTACTGCATCCCCCATGTCCGTGCAGGGAAAGCAGATTTACTACTCCTACTTGTGCCAACCAGTTCAGATTGGTTTTGCTCACAGGAAAAGGAGGGTCTACTAATGTTGCCCTGCTCTAAGAAGAAATGCAACCTATTTTGATTTGTGTTGCCCTGTTCCAGCTTTCTTCTGTCCACGGAGGTAGTGGTGATGTCTGTGTGACCTGACGTGGGAAAAAATACCCAAACCAAAAAGGGTAAGAGTTCCACAGAGGCTAACCACCTTTTAAGCACTGGGTGTTTTCTGTATTTTCCTGTTGTCCATACCACTATCTTTAAGAACATAACCTAGATCCCTAGATCTTTACACAATTTAGCAAACCAGATCTGACAGTAAGTCATGTCTGTAGGCAAAACATCTGAAAATACCAGTTCAAAAGAATTTGGGGATTACTGCATTAAAGGGACCCGAGTCCTATAAATATTTATCCTTTCATACACACAAACCATACTGGAAGAGTAATACTGGCACTTTCAAAGCTTGGAAGTGCCTAGCACAGCTTACCTACAAAGCCTTTTTCCAGTTCATTGCCATGTGAAACAATCCTTACAAAACCATACAGTATTTTTTCCTGTAAGAAGCTGCTTCTGTCAATGCCCAGTGTAACCACAGCTAAAAAGTTACTCATCTTACCATTATGCATTTTTTTTAATGCTGGTGCTTGACATATACTTTTATCACATAATTCCATTTATCTCTTAAAACTTTATTCTGGAACTGGAAGTTCTTCTAACTTTGGATCCTCTATGCACTATCTCATCTCAATTTCATTATTTGGACTCTTCATACAACACATAGGAAAAGCTGCATTTCTGGAAATGAGGTCCAACAGGAACCAGTACACTGAAACACCATGCAGCCCAGCACATCACTTCCCACCTTTCCAGTCTGGCAGTTCCAGAAAAAAAAAAACACAGAAATAAGTCTTAAACATTGGAAGTCACAGCTATTCAACCAAGATGAGATTTTCCACAGAGAGAAATAACATCATACACAGTGCCATGCAAGTAGTTAGTCTGGCATTTCCAGGAAATATCAGGTTACCGAATGCACGCTGTGCTCTTGATTAGATTGTGCTCTGCAAATCCCATGCTGATTTACTGCAGCTGTACCATGCAGCTGACCTACACATGTGCTGCAGAAACAGTGAAGTATTTCCAGACACCTGGCAGCTGCTGTGCTTCCTGGAAGAACACATCACCAAGAGCATCCTGGATCATAGGATCTCTGAGGTAAGATATTTGCTATTTGGTCTTAATTCCAATTATAATCCTGAAGCAAAATGGGCCTTGTGAAAACCAAACAAAATGCCCTTAGGTCAGAGTTTACTTGGCCACTCGTAAAAGGGTACTTGTAGAGGACTCACCTGCAGAAGAAAGTACGTCTCTACCACATGGAGTAACAAAGGTTCCAACAAACCTGATAGGGATTTTGAGATCTATTGAACATGTTTTCTCCCTGCTATTTCCCCTTGTCCTCAAAAGCATCATCTCTTCCCGCAGTAACAAGTGAATTTCTCCAGGAGAGTGGAGCAGTATCGGTACTTCTCTCTCTTGGTAAAAGCCAAAACCTACTTTTTTCCCTTGAAATAAAAAACAATAAACAAACCACACCAAAGTAAACCCCACCCAGAACAAACTGACCCTGTCGGTGAAAGACAGCACAGGGTTTCCAAGTGTGTGAAAGTATTAGTACTTAAAATTGTCACTTTCCACTTGATGGGGATAGTGAGTTAACTATGCTGTTCTGGCTTACAAATATAAAACAAGATGTTCCATGAACTGTGAATAGTCTTTTAAAGTACTTTTTAAAAGAAGCACAGCAGGACAGAGTGTCAGAAATCCAAGGGCATTTGTAAAGTTTCAGAGCCACTTGTTACAAAATAAGTATCACACAGAATTTAGCTTAGCTTAAGCACAAAGTGTTGTGTGGTCAGGTTAAACCAACTGCTTTTCAACTAAATATACCAGGTCTTTAATTACGGGAAGGATGTGCATAGCAGCTTGCTCTGTGTGACTGGTAAAAAACAAACTGCACTCCTTTGAAACAACTACTGATATAGAAGCCTTTTCTAGATGTGTACAGAAAGCTGCCTTTGTCGCTCAATGCCTGCAACTCTTCATTTACTTCCTCTTTCACACAGTGTACCTCAAGAAATAAATAGTATGCCAAATATCAGCACTTCATAGATTTTGTAGGTTAAACCAAAGCTATCAAGGCTTAAGAAGCTTTATTGCAGCAGTGTAAAAGACAAAACAGACAACAGCCTAACAACGTCTGTACTTCAAAGGACTAAAATCTGTTGAAGACTTATCTCACATTTTATGATGGATTAATCAAATTATCGACTGTTCAAATATCAATTATTATACAGCAGGTACCTGTCCTGGAAGGCTAACAGGCCTATTAGATGTCCTGGCCTGCCCCACCCTTCTGCTGATGTGGGACACAAGGGCAGGAGGAAAACAAAGGCTTGGGCCATTATGTCCCCTCCCAAAGCCATAGACAGGTACCCACAGGTGGTTAGGTACTTGTTGGTGTCTTGCCCAGATAAGGGTGAGCAAGGCCTGGTTTCATCTAATATGGTCAGTTTTGCAAATGCCATTGATAGGTGAATCTCTGTGGCCACATGAGCCATTACACTTGGGCAAGTAATATAAACTGAGCTAAGCTACAACCAATTGTGCTGCTTCTGTCTTGCTGCCTCTGTCTCACTGCTCTTGGACAATATGTTCTGCTCTGCCTCATGCTTCAGACAACCTTTATTTTGGGCTTAAACTATGTGGAAACTTAAGTGCCTCAGGTTTGCCAAGAGAAGGCATTTAAGTGCCTTATGACTTGGCAAGAAGTGCCACCCACATTGTGCTCTCTGCACATCTGCAAGAAATCCTACCTGCACCTCTGTAAACCTCCATGCCAAGAGGAACCAGGATTCCTTTCCTGTAAACCAGGAGATTGTCTGCCTCTCTCCCAGCACCCTGTGAAGATCTAGAAGCCTCTCAACAGCCAAGTAGTTCCAATACTGCCATAAAGGAGTCAGGGATTATCTTGAAATTTCTATTCCACCACAGTGAGTAGAACAGACTTTCCCTAGGGCTCCAGGCTGCCTTTTATTTGTAAGTGAGGCAAAGCATTTTGTGGCCTAACCTTTTCCATTTTTTCTGATTCTCCTAAATGACTGAATTGCCCATAAGCATCCTTGTGAATATTTTCCTGACCAAATTAGAAGCCTAATTTAACTAATTTGTATACAGTTCTGGGCAGGGCTTTCCAGAAATAAAATTAAATACATGTTTTACAATTCCTGCTTCGTTAATTGCCCCAGCTAAATCAGTACCAAATGTTATTTGTCTGGGCATGAAATAATTACCCCCCCCAGAAAAAAATCAACCTCATACCTTTCCAATCACATACACAAGTGATTACATGTGAAAAAGAAAACCAAAGCTCAGTTTCTTGGAACAGGTAGATCCCAGTTGGTTGATCACTCATCCATACTGCTCCGCCTACCTGTTACACTGACATGAATTGTGCTATCCTGAAGCAAGCAGCCACTCTCACCAAGCGTCAACCCAAACAACTGGGCTGCACAAAGCAAAGCTCTGCATCCAAGGAGGTCAGATTAGAAACAGTTTTAGAAATAACCAGCTAGAGAGGTGCAGAATATAGGACAGGAAAAAGGTGAACCAGGCTAACAATTTGGGGTACCCATCATGCCCTAAATACATATTATTTCAAGCACATCAATAGCCAAGGATCTCAATGGTGCTTACATTTGATTTATAAACAGCACAGAAAAGTGTTTCCACAAATATTTAAGAAAAAAAACTGTAAAAAAAAAACAAAATTTATACACACAGACTGTCAAATTTCAAAAGAAGAAAGTGAAAGTCAAAGGTATTTTATAAAGATTTAGGCTTTCTGAAAACTTAGATTTCCTTGGTATATCAGCAATTCCAACAAGACTAGAAAAGCAAAGAGGAAAAACAATGTAAAAGCTGTCCACTACCACAGATCATTTATTTATATACTAAGTTAAAAAATACAATATTTTATTACAAAATGTTTATCAAACAACTGTATACATACAGTTCATATTGTTAAAAGCCAACATGTCAATTGATAAGTTTATGTACATTTGATTAACAATGTCATACAATTGTAGAAAAGCATCACTCGGCAGAAAACTCATTTGGAAAGTAGTTACCACCCTGCACTAGAAGAACCAATTAATCTAGGAATAAAAGAATTATATGTTACAATAAAAATAACTATTTGCTGTCACCATCTAAAACAAATGGATGCTTTCTTTCTCCGAGAAGAATCACTGTAAGTGGAGATTAAAGTGCACATAACCAATTCATTAACAATTCTTCGGTAGTCCCATCTATTGCTCTAGATGCTCTGAGCACATCACAATAACATCAAAGATTTAAGACTTCTCTCCATGGCTTAGTAAGAGAAATTCAGTTTTCTAAGCTGCATGAAATAATTGTGGTGTACAGTAAGACAAAATTTGGAAAGCAGTGTTTGGTGAAAACAAGTCAGTGCAAATTTTCTGTTATACGATTCCTGGGGGGATATTTTCTTTTAGAAAAACAAACAAACAAAAGATTCAGAGAGTTTCATACAACTGTGGACCAAGCAAGCAGAGCATGCAACAGTATTTACATAACCATCCCCATCATTTTTTGTGAGCTACACTTAACATAGCTTGGAGCAACACTGTCTACTTTATGCATACATTTTGGTGGCAATCTGAGGAAGAAGGAAAAAAGTTACCAACCATTTGTTCATATAGTACAGGACCCTAAACTAGAAAAATGCTCCTCAAAATATGTAGCTCAAAATAGTGGGTTTGCCTCATTATAAGCAATATAGTAAACCCTACAAAAATAACACAGTCAGTACTAGCAGAGCTGTTGAGGGCAGTCATTTTAATAAATGGGTTCACTTTGGCTAAAAGAATGCTTTATGCATGTTACAATCTATTCAAAAGCAACAGTTGAACAGGCTACATTTACATCCACAAGGGAAACACGACATGTTCACTGCAAACAAAGTGAGTTGCTGGTAATTAGGGTTTTCATTTTTATCACACCAACTGGTCACCAGTGGAAAAAAAAATCCTCCTATTTTATAAATATGAGAAGTTCTGAGCCATTATACTTGAAGAGTATACTTCATATCTTAGGCACTGAACCCAGTCTACAGGTAAAATGCCTGTCAACATGATTTTAAATCCTCAGGTTGCTGAAGGCCATCCATATGAAGTTTACATACAGCACTACAAATACACATCAGATAAATTTAAAAGGAATACAAAACACTATTAAATACAACTTTCACCCCATGGCACATCAAGCGTGGAAATACCACTTGTTTCACATCTGGTTAGCAACAGTCAGTTGTGGTTATGCTTTATTGAGTATTTTCCTTTCTGTAGCTGAGAAATATACAGCTTGGACTTGCTTCCATCTGGTCTCTTAAACCAAACTTCATCATGGTTAATTGTTGTAATTATGGCACTACAGAAAATGAAGAAAGGGTCAGGAAAAGAAAAAAAAAAGAAGAATTTTAAATCCCTCATATGAGCTCATAAATAACCTCAAAACTGCAGTTGTATTTCCATACAGTAAATGAAAATATGACCAAAGATAGTGGCTGCATTGTTATAGAGTTCTTTGCTATTGGCAGGAGCCTTTAGTGAAAGCAGTTCATTTTTCAGCCATCTATCTATTTTTTTTCCTCCTACAAGAAAATCTTCAACATGTACAAACATATTAGTTGTTTAAAAGAACAACAGTTTCTCACAGACAACACAACAGTGGACTATCTGTGTTGGAAAACGTACTCTGAAATTACTCTGAATACAATATAGCTGAAAAAAAGTTAAACAGATTGAAGACCAAGATTTAAAAAGCAGAAAAAATATTCAACTCTTAGTCATTACGGTGAGACTATAAGAAATAAAGTCAAAGCTTGGTTTACCAAATCACTCTTACATGAACCGTGTTTTCCTGTTCCTTGTGGTAAACCTGAATACAAATAGCAAATTAAATACCCTCCTTATACCTTCTAGGGAAAAAAATAAAGTAGACTTGAAGATGGAAAATACAACCAGAGGTTAAAACAATTAATGGAAGAAAGATCTATCACATGCTAAGTGTGACAAAACTCCCTCCAGCAAACTCTTCAGCCTTAAAAGTTGCTGAAATCTTGAAAGGCTGGGTAAAATCCACTGTATGCTTGCTCTGCTAAGCATCAGCTTTTAGCTTTAGCCAGACACTGGATACCAAGATCTTTTTATGGTTCAGTATAACATCTATGTTCTGCTAAACTAATTCAGAACTCCTTAAAAAATTAATAGTTTATAGAAAGAATACAGAGTTTACTAAAATGTCTTCCTGTTTCAGCCCTAGATAAACACCAAAATCACCAAATCATGTTCACCATACAAAGGGAAGAAAAGAAACAGATAATGTATAGTAAACTACTGCTATATGAAGGTAAAGTTAATTTTCTGGGCTAACGGTACATATTCAATTAACACTGTGCTTAGGTTGATTTGGCCCATTCTGTAAAAGGTAAGATACACATTTAATCTTAAATATCATTTTAAATAGAACACCTTTTCAAATTTACAAGTGAATTACAAATTTACAAGCAGAGAAAATACATTTAGATGTCTGAGACTATCATATTTTCCCTGTAATATTTAGGCTGTTCCCAGGTAAAATCTTTGTAAAGAGAAGAAAATACTGTAAAAAGAGTGCAAATTCTTTTCTTTCAGAGAATTAATTAACTGCAAGCAAAGCTTATCTGTAATGGTATAGATGTTTTTCCATAACTGTATTTCGAAGTGGGCCAACAGATCAAATTCTTAAAGTAACAGAATCCCAAGTTACTAAGAGAAAAATGACTTACTAGTTTCTGAACAGCTTTTGATTAAGAGCTTAAATTGGGAGATCCTACCTTGACAAACACCTCATTACCTTCAGTGAAGTCCAGCATTCAACCAGATATGACAATGCCTGTCTTCCGAAGTTAACTAATACATGGCACTGTGGTGGCAGTATTTCCAAGTAAGACTTATTTTTCAGTGCCACCACCCTAATTGTTGCTTAACGTGAACATATAGAGCTTTATAAAAGGGATAAACCTTTACCTTGTAGGACATTCATCTTTCTTATCAATGCATATTGTCTGTCCGCGTCCATACCACTCTCCATCGTAATAAAGTCTTCCTTCTTCAGATCTAGCACTATGTAGATGCTTTTCTAGTTTGACAGGTGCTAAAATGATCAATCATAGTAATTTAATATTGACTTGGCATAAGTTCAGATACACTTTCATCAAGTTTTTTACATTGAATATATATTTTTTCCATTATCTAAAGTAGCCTCTCAACAATTACAAAAATTATTGGAAGGCAATAAAATTGGAAGCAAGGTACCTCTTTTCCCAGTCAGATAAACTAAAAAGTTGTATTTCCACTTTTATATATAAGCTACCCTCTCCACACCTCAATGTTTATGATATAAATGTCACACACTGAGTAATGCAATACAGAGAAAACTTGAAATGGCAGAATCCGAAACCCTTCCATCAGGACATCACCAGAGCATGCAAGAAGAAATGTAACAAAGAAATACACCACCTCCTTGCCTCTCCCTTATGTTCCCTCCCTCCTCACTACTTCCAAGTATTTGATTTTACATAGCATTCACATGACTCTCGCCTCAGTGTCAAATATTAGTTATCACTCCTCTCTCACAGCTCTGCTTTTTAGGGTTGTAGCTTGCAGTGTAAGCATCCTTTAGAATCCACCTCTAAGGTCCAGATTATCTCAGATTCCTGCCTCATTCTGTGTAAACAGTGTCATAGCTTGCTACCATTAATTGGTGTAATCCACTTTTAGAAGTCTAGATTTTTGTTGATAGTTTTCTATAATTTGTGGCAATTGAGTTACAAGTACCAGCACTCGAGAAAGAGAAAACAAAAGCTACAACTCACACCTCACCTCATCCTCAATCACTATATCATGGCTAAAATAAACATGATCTGCCTGGAAGCTGTTTTGCATCATCATGCACACCAAGTGTGTGGTTTCATATGACAGAAAAGTTTACTTACGTTCTGGCTTTACTCTGTGTGGCCCCAGAGTAGCCATTGCCTTGAAACACAAAAGAAAATTAAGTTAGTCACAGTCCTTTTTATTTAACTACCAGCTTTAACTGTGAAGTGCAGCATAGCTCACGATACTTGCTTTTACATGCAAGAAACCACAATCAGAAGAGATCTAAAAGTGTGCTCGATGGTGACTCAGTGACTAAATAAAACAGCATTTTAAAGTGGGGGGGGGGGGAAGAAATTACCTTCTTCAAAGGGTTTTGACCTCAAATAAGTCAGCAGGTTTTCTAAATGAAACCCTCCAAACTGCTGTTATGTAAATCTATCAAGAAAATACAAAAAAACTAACTCACTCTGAAAAAGAAAATGCTGTATGAACAACCTTCTCTTTTGATTATAAGCTCAAAAATTTTATCTCACGTGAACTCTAGATCACAAGTAGTATTAAAGTAGGTTTTAAAAATGCCTCCAAGATGTGTATTTGGCTGGGTTTTGACTGTTTTTCTTTTTTAAAAATTACTTCCAGATAAGGCAAAATCCTCAGCAGATTTTGGGTGTGGTGCTACTTGTTTAAAAATATGTAACATTACAAGAAAACAACTAGGGGAAAGCTATTTTCTGTTTGTTGTTGTGTTTGCCTTAAGCAATAGGAAGAGAAGTCAGCACAGGCATCTCACTTTATTCCTTGTTTAGGAAATGTGTACAGGTATAAAACAGGATGGAAATAGACTCAAAGCCTTTTCCTACTAAGTATTTGAATAGCAGCTTGCTATTCCATAAACTGAGAAACACCAAGATAGCGACACGAAATTTTCTGATTGCAGATGCAAGGCAAGGGTACCATTTTGTTACAGCAAATTAATTTAACAGTATAAGAAAGATCTGAAAAAGGCACTCTGAACTTCAAAGCTGGATTTATTTTTTCAAACACATCAGCTGATCAAATTTCTCTTCCTGCAAACTTGATTCTCTTAAAATCTGGGAAAAATGCAGCATTTTGCTTCATGTATTAAAAAAATTATGAGCAGTCAAAGACTAGAAATCATCAAACTATTTGCTATGTGAAAATGTACCAGATGATATACTTTTTAAAAAATGTCATCAAACTATCATAATTTCTACTCAATGATGACAGAGTACGAGAAAGCAGATCCTCTTTGCACAATCTTTAGTCTCGCTTTATCACAGAAAATTATGGAATTCCCATTATATATATATAACCTGTTCCATCACTTTATTGGATGCAGAAAAAAAAGGCAGCAATAACATAGGTTGTACTGAAATGATTAGCTGACTACTGAAGAAACAAAATCTGATCAGAGTTTTGATCATGTAAGAAATACGTATTTTAAGAGGCAAAAGGACTAAACAAGAATTCAGGCAAAATCCAAAGGCACTGGCATCTTACCTTCCTTATTGTTGTCCAGTCTTCAAGTATATCAAGGTCTTGTAACATATAAACTATATAGGGACGTGGAAAAGTTAAGGAAAACTCTTTAAGCAATAATAATAAAAATACTGTAATGTTTTAGAAATACTAATAGTTCTATTCTGACACTCTTTCACACAAACAATATCTATGTTTTTTATTTAATTTCACTTCACACATCTACATGAAAGCTCAGCAAAAATAAATTCATCTTCGAATCACGCAACCTAGACGAACAGTAAACCATTTAACCATTAAAGGAGATAACAGTATGTAGTCACACTGTCGTCCAACATAAGATAAACAGTTGTGAAACAACCATTTCAAAAAATCATTATTTGCAATACTGCAAATTACAATTAAAATTCAAAGCAATTTCAATGTACCACCGCGAATCAACATTGACACAAGTACCACAGTCAATAAAATATTTTACAGTATTCTTCATCATATTTCAAGAGGAATGCGTAGACAGCATCAGATCTCCAAATATCAAGTATCTAAAAATAGGAAGTCAAAAGGCAAAGCCCCTTTCTTTAACTATTAACTGTAAAGTAAAAATTGTGTGTTAGAAGAATGCAAGAACTTCAAAACTCTACAGCACGGCTATCCCATTGCAACAGTCTTCAGTTTATGCTGTTTATCTCAATTTCCTCCCTAAGAAACCAGGTTAGAAAAAAAGTGATAGGAATGTTAAAAAAAAAAACAACTTCCTAAAATGGGATCTGAGAGTTTTAGCATACATTTCATTTGAAATTTTAAACACCTATACCCTATCATATCTATACCCTACAAAAATATTAGGCTGGGGGTAGGAGTAGAGAGAACCCTTCTTTTGGAAAAGCATCTCCTGTCTCTGGGGAAAGGCTATAGAGTCTCTCAGGTGTTACACCTTAACAAGTTTCAGCTGCACTGAAAGTTTCAGCTTGTCCATGGTTACAAAGAAGACATCAGTGCAAAATTCTTAATGAATATACTCACTCGAAAGGAAGCCCTAAATCCAAACATCTCTCCCAACCAACTCAAATACTGGAATTTAAAACCTCTAATCAAAAAGGGTTACCAAGTTTATGGAATCGTTAAGAAGTAATAGGTTGGGATAAAGATGTCCCAGTAGGCGAAGCGAAGTTATACAGAAGAAGTCACACAAGTCAAGTCATACTTTGCAAACACAACACCAATCTATTTGCTGCTTTTCCTTTGTAGCTCTATTTTTTAAGAGTTAGAAAAATAAACTTCTAGAAGTAGTCTATATGAAGCTGCTGGTTAGATAAGAGAATCTTAATTTCAATTTCATAATAGTATGTGCCAGTATGACTCCTCTAATTTGAGTCAGAATAACATCTGCCATGCTAAATTCACTTTTGAGAATGCACTATCACTGCAGCTTTTTATTAATTAATATGTCATAAGGCTAGCTATAAAACAGGAAGCACTACTAGAAAGGAAAGTGATTTCAGTAAAAGGATATCTGATACAACAACAGGCTTCTTCTTATCTGGACTAAATGGATCCTTCCTTTTCTTCCTGGACTGTAGCTCATCATTCCATAATTCTGAAAAGATATAAAAGTGTTCTATGAATCTGAAACATTTATGTGTTTAGCTCTTTTTACAGTAGAAATCATTGTCTGAAAATGAAAAATAATGTATTTCCTAGTGAAACACTGTTTGGATCTGAATAAAGGTGTTACATGATTACATAGCTGGATTAATACTCCCAAAACACACAAGGGATGCTAACAACTAGTAGATAAATGTTTGGTTTAAGCTTAAATTCAACTCCTACCCAAACTTTACAGCTGAACAGCATTCTACTGGATAACCTGAAACTCACCATGTGCACAGTCAACTACTCTGTAGCTACCAGAAGATTAAAAGCAAGGGAAAAAAGAGAGAACACCCAACAATTAAAAATCCCAACAACTTTAACTTCCATGCACCTGAGGTAATGTCAATACTATGCCTGTCTTCTTCAAGTCTTCTAATCTTCTCTTCTAGTTCACTTTGCACAGTATCATACAACAGAAGTTTTTCACTCTAAGAAAAGCAAGAAATTAAAACATTTTTACATGACTAAGTTCCATCATCTAAATAGATAACAATTTAAAGTGTCAGCAGAAGGCAAGCAAGAGTAGCTTTAGGTAAATTTTTTCGAAGTTATAAAGCATATGACACTTCCCTCTCCTTTCTCATAGCATGAGATCCTAGCTCCTTAAAGACAGCATGCTCACTTGACCTAAGCGTAAACACAGTGATCAAGTATCAGTAGCAAGAATAAATAAGTATATTAAAAGCATGCTGCTAGCCCTCCAGAACAACGCTTCGTATTTTCACACAGACAGAGCTTTCCTTTGCAAAACCAAACATTATTCCCAGTATCTATGAAGTAGTGACCTCTTTGCCATCTATCATTACAAATCAGAAAAGCTGGTGTTTTCATGGAAACCTTTTTATTAAGCTGTTTCCAACATTAACAAACCTGCAGAAGTTACAGAGAATTATCATCTATTACCATGGTATTTATACTTGTTTTCTTAGTTCTGAAAAATGCCTTCCCACATAAGAATTTGTTGAGCATACACAATAATCTAGAGAGCTGTGAAAGCAAAACTGTCTACCTTAAATCAGTAAGAAACACTTCTAAAGCACTGCTTTAGAAAAGTTACCTAGCTCACTCTTTTGAAAGGCGATTTCTGACCCAGATTAACATAATGCCTTCAATGTTAGGTATATCATTAGTATTTTTTACATAAAAACACTCTGATGCAAACTTTCTACAACATTTTGTGCAGTCTACACTGTCTTCCATCTCTGCTTCAGAACTGTAATACCAACTTTGTAGTAAACATCTCTGAAGTACAGTCCACATATCGGACTGATACCAAAATTACATAGTAGCTATATAAATCAGTTACCCTTTTTAAGGCAGCATCAAAACTCACTAAACTCTCTAAACCAGTAACTTGGAATTAAGCTGATTCTCAACCTTGTACATATCCTAAAACACAAGTAGGAAATACAGCTGATTTCTACATTTTAAAGTTCATTGTCACTGGGCAACATCTTCAACAGCTATGGCAAAGAGGGCTCGGATCTACTCACAAAACAGCTTAAGCAGTCACTGTGTTTAATTATTTGCTACCATGTCTCTGCCAGAAGCTGCAGTCCCTAGAGCCAAGTCAGCAGATGCCTGCACCTCAATCACTCCTGTCTACAGCACATAATTCTAACAGAAGCTTACTTTCAGCACTGTACAAGCCAGTATGCTGGAGTGAAGCAAAACAGTTGGGGTACAGACAAAGAATCCTGTTCTACTAAATAGCTGTCATCTTTACCATTCCCTTCAAGGCACAAAGTATTTAAATTCCAGATACCTCTTTTCATATATTTTTCAACTCCCAATCACAAAAGAGGTTTCTCAGTGGAACTGAAAATGCAGGAGCCCATTACATATATCTGAAATTCCAAATAAGTATTATCTGTTCTGAGATCATATTAAAATTCCATTTTAAAATAAAATAGTGACTGTATTTAGACATCTGTTTCACTTCAAGCACTTGGTGACAAATAAGCTGTGAAAAACTGTTTCAGTCAGAGGCAGTCTGGCTGAATGGTTATATCTCATTGCAACAGTGATCTACAAGCAGCACTGCTAACTTTAAAGAGCTTTTCCCCAAGAGACCCTTACTGGATGGTGAATATTTGAATTCTGAAGGTTTCACAGTGGATACATAACAGCAAAACAGGGGACAAGGACCACCTCAAAGAGCACTAATACAGACAAAGCAAATAATTCAACCATGGATGAGAAACCCTGCAAGTTTCACACGATTCTATCCAACTTCCGTAGCCCTTTGTTATACTTTGATCTTTCCCAAGACATCAAGAAAATGGATTTTTTTTTTAACAAATGCATGTTTATTGATATAGTTGGAGCCACAGACTTCAGGAACGTGGTAAACTACTCATAAGAAAACACCTTTTAGCAGCCATAATGGCCACTGAGGAGTAATATGATGCAAACCTCAGGACCTAAGCAGGTGTGTTACAGCACTGGACATATATGTACTTGAGTATTTGTACAACAGCATCCCGTATTTATATGCTTAAATCAGAATGTTTATGTTCAAAGAGAGAAATATGTTTTTCCTGTAACTGCCTTTGAAATGATGACTATCCAAGGCATCTTAAAATTATTGTTGTTGTTATTATACATTACTGTATATTACATATAATAATAGCAACAATAACAGTAATATAGCAACAACAATAATGCTGTTTTGGCTAAAACTGTAACAGATTTTATTTACTGCTCCTGGTAATCTTTTCATAACAGAAGTAAGAAAAAAATAAATTAAAACTTCACCTGATAATCTATTAAGAGCTTCTTAATGAAAAGTAAGAAACTTTAGCTATCCTTATATGCAAAGACAAATTAATATCGAGTTAATTTTTATGTGCTGTGAATAACCTCTTAGGTGGACATAAATACCACATGGTAATTATATTCAAATAGCAACCAAGAGCAATAATGAAAAAACATGCACTGGACTTGGAAAGCATGGCAGACAGTAAAGCCAGATAAGCTTAGCTATCCATGTAAAATAGATGGCACAACCTCACAGTGCTGTCGAGAGGCTTGAATTTCACATTCATACTTGTTCTTCACAGATTCCAGACAAAGCTCTCTGTAGATACCTGAAATATGACAAATTACATCAATCTTATTGTCTTTAATTTCAGAATTCACTTTTGAGATGCCTTAAAAGTCCCAAAACATGAACATACTGGAAAATACAGATATATTGTCTTAGGCATTCACAGTGGCTGGCTGCTTTATGGAGCAAAACCAAATAATCCCTCAGTGCTGAAGAGCTGAAGAAAAATAAAAGCTATTTTAACTTTTTCCCCTATCAATCAAAAAAAATTACATCAGTGGTAATGCTAATTTTATAAAACAGATCTATTTCATATTTCTGATCAAATTATCATAGATATCCTCAAAAGGAACAATACTGTTGCCAGCAATTCCTCTGAAAAACAAACTGCAAAGCATTTTTCTACTGTGAAATCACTTTTGACCTAGAATTCAGAATGTTCTTTTCTTACATCTGTAGGGTACACTGCCTTTGTTGTTTGGTTTGGGTATTTTTTGTTTATTTTTTAATATTTTAAAACTGACTGGCACATCTAGGCCTACCAATTTATAATCACTGCTTTTTGTCTGAAATTAAGCAGTATAAGAATGAATACTTCTATTAGTCAGTTGCATTCCTGACTTGCCAATAGTAAACGACATTCAGTGTGATTAGTGCTCAGTGCCTTAAGGAGCCAAGGGACACAAGTTTCTTTTCTACCACAGATGCATTTAGATACATAGTTTAGCTAAACATACTTTAGCTTTTTTTTTATCTCTTCCTCCTCTCTCCCAGGTAGGAGTAAACCCTTACCTGCCAGAGCTCACATCCCCCTACTGCTTACTTCTATCAAACAGTTAAAAGCAAGTAAGTCTGTTCTGCATTTTCTTACTCTCTCTGGAATAATTTTATCAACCATGTTGAGGACAAAAGCAAAAAGATCCAAACTAATCCTGATTTCTAGTCTCAGCTTTAAATAGAGCTTGTAGTTTTCACTCTGGGCTCTTTTTACATTGGAACATGACTTTTCACTGCTGCTAAAAAATCAGGAGAATCATTCTTCCTATGCATACCCAGTAACATAAAAGAACTGACATACAGGCACATTTAAAACTGAAAAATCAAAATCCTGGATTAAGGTTGCTTTTATAGTAAATCTTCTACAAAGCCCAAGTGGCTACTTAGGACTAGTCAAGTAACCCAGAAATTCAAGGTCACCAGCTGATAAAAACATGTTATGGAGACCAGGAAGGACAGAAATGCAATAGTCGAGAAGATTTCAAATTCTCTTCATAGACTGAAGTCAAAAGGAACAATGGAGACACACTGAATAGCACTTGAAGCAGCACTGGTATTACGGAAAGTCTAAGCAAGCTTGCCATTCCCCAGTTTGTTTGCACTGTCCTTCTGCTGAATTTCCTACAAAAGACATTGGCATAGCATCTCTGGTGAGAGAGATTACAGCAGTTCCTCTTTTAGCTCTCTGACAACCTGTGTTAGGAGTTGGGCTATAACATGAAAAGAATTTACAGTATAAAAGTATAGAACTCAGATGTGACTGAGTTGGAGGGCAGAAGGGCTCTGCAGCGGGACCTTGACCGCCTGGACAGATGGACAGAGTCCAATGGGATGGCATTCAATGGCTCCAAGTGCAGGGTGCTGCACCTTGGCCACAACAACCCCATGCAGAGATACAAGCTGGGGTCGGAGTGGCTGGAGAGCAGCCAGACAGAGAGGGATCTGGGGGTGCTGATTGATACCCGCCTGAACATGAGCCAGCAGTGTGCCCAGGTGGCCAAGAGAGCCAATGGCATCCTGGCCTGCATCAGGAATGATGTGGTCAGCAGGAGCAGGGAGGTCATTCTGCCCCTGTACTCTGCACTGGTTAGACCATACCTTGAGTACTGTGTCCAGTTCTGGGCCCCCCAGTTTAGAAGGGACATCGAGATGCTTGAGCGTGTCCAGAGAAGGGCGACGAGGCTGGTGAGAGGCCTTGAGCACAAGCCCTAAGAGGAGAGGCTGAGGGAGCTGGGATTGTTTAGCCTGGAGAAGAGGAGGCTCAGGGGTGAGCTTATTGCTGTCTACAACTACCTGAAGGGTGGTTGTGGCCAGGGGGAGGTTGCTCTCTTCTCTCAGGTGGCCAGTGCCAGAACGAGAGGACACAGCCTCTGGCTGCGCCGGGGGAAGTTTAGGCTTGAGGTGAAGAGAAAGTTCTTCACTGAGAGAGTCATTGGACACTGGAATGGGCTGCCTGGGGAGGTGGTGGAGTCGCCGTCCCTGGAGCTGTTCAAGGCAAGGTTGGACGTGGCACTTGGTGCCATGGTCTAGCCTTGAGCTCTGTGGTAAAGGGTTGGACTTGATGATCTGTGAGGTCTCTTCCAACCTTGGTGATACTGTGATACTGTGAACTTTGGCTCCTACTGCTCCGTATGACTATATGTCTGCATCTCAGAAGATAAAAGTTCCTGACCATTTTTAATATGAGCATAAAGGCTTATTTGAAACATTAATTTTACTAACTAAAATTCAGTTTAGATAAAATCTGCTAAGGATGAGGGCTTTCCTCCTTTCCCAGATGAAATAGGAGGATGGAAGCAGAGAAGAGACACAGACTTAGAAGAGCAGGAAAAAGATTACCATCTAAGATGATCTGTCAAGTACTTCAACAATAACCAGCATGTAGACTTGAGCCCATGTCTTCTGACTAAGAAAAAATATTACTAGTTTTGAGTAATTCTGTACTTAACACAGCTAGCCAGCCATTGAGTAAAACAGAAAAAAAACTGTAGTTTTAGTGTGATGTTATCAGGCAACCTGTGCCAAGAGGTAAGCAACATTTCAACTTGAAAAATCTTTTACATTTAAGACTGTGCCACAGTATTTCTAACTTTAAAATACACTCTTATAGCAATACTAAAGAAGAAAAGAAATTTGACCTTAAAATGCCTAAGAAGTTCACAGTTAAAACAGCAATACCCATTTTACCTGCCACCTTGGTTCGGATTTGCATGTTTTCTTGTAGAGCTGCCAACGGTTCTAAATATTCAGGTGCTTTTCCAGCTATGACCTCTTGTAGTTTTGCATCCACTTGGCTTAATCTTTCTTTGTAAAGTCTGAAAATAATTTTTAAAAAAAGTATTTTAGAGCAATCACAAGTTAAAATAAGTATTTCTAAAATAACTACTCTGCATCTCTTTCTTAATGTTATAGAACACCAACTAAAGCAAAGTTAAGATTTGTTACCATTCCAACACATATTTTCTTCTTCAACAGTATTTCTCATGTCAGTTAAACCTTGGTGGAAAACACATGCAGGCAATCAGAAGTGTAAATATAAAGATAAGATGAGATGTACCTCCATCTCTAATGAAAAAAAAATGCATGGTTGTTAACAGGATTAAGACAGAGAATGAGGTGAATCAACATGGAAGAGGGCAGGAGAGGATGCTAGAATACACAAGAACAATATGGCTCACATCATAGTAGAGAAAGACCTTTTGTGGATAGAAACACCCATCCATTTTCATATTCACATTATCTTTTCCCACTCTACCATAAAACAGGGAAAAAGAGAGGCAAGTAAAGTTGAGGCCTCACTCCTGGGCGTATTCAAGGTGAGGCTTGACAAGGCTCCAAGCAATATGATCTAGTGAAGGATGTCCCTGCTCACTGCAAGGGAGTTGGACTAGATGACCTTTGGAGGTCTCTTCCAACCTGAATCATTCTATGTACAAACTCTACTGTACGTATTAATACATTAGATATTATCTGCTTAAACAGACCAATCCTTGAGGAGCATGCTATGCACATGGTGGTTAACACAGAGCTACAGCAGAATTACTTGGCTAGAATACAAGCAAGGTGCACAGTGCACTTGTCTCTGTGGGTCACGCACATCTGACAACACAGCACCAAGTTCCAGCTACATCAGAGCAAATAATTATGGACTGGGCGCTGTCAGCGCTCAGTGCCATGCAGCAGTTGATAGACAAACTGTTTAGCCAGGACTTTCAAACAGTAGTTTGGCTAAAATGGATAACTGCTATCAACCACTGTAAATCCCACTTATTCCACCACATCCAAATACAGTTTCTCTGAAAAGGAAGAGGAGGCAGAAACAACCACTTCATCATCTCTGCTATTAGTTGGGACCAAATACCCCACTGTTGATGCATCTTTTCTTCTTTCCCAACTCCTCCACCTCTCTACAATCCTTCTTCCATCACTCTAATGTGTTTTTAGTATTCCCATCACAGTTTTTCCAGCCTCTACAAACACCCTGATCTGTCAAATAATCAATGTCTACATAACGTGTTCCTCTTCATACATCATAGCCTTTCTACCTCCCAGAGACCATTAACATTCCCTTAACCCCTCAAAACACTTGTTTCCCTTCTCTCAAGACCACCCTCTTTCGTATTCACTCTTCAAGGTTTGTTTCCACAAACTGTTTTCAGTCATCCAAGCTGTCTGACAGATGGAAGAGTAGGACTGAACTCTAAAGTTGGCCAAATCGATCAGTCTTGACTGGCTTCAACACTCATCAGTTGGCTTCCTTTGCCAGATTGCACCATGCTAACTACAAACAACATCAGGACACTGTCTCCAGACACTGCAGCAAGTAACTGCTCATTGGGAAATTCTTTCCAGACCCTATCAGAGAGGCCTTACAGGCAGAGCAATCTGTATGTCTCAGTTACGTATTAGAAAGGACTACCTCACAACATAAACACTCCCCTGAAATGTAATGACAACTAATAAGATTTTCAGCTAAAATATATGCCCAAGAATAGACAAGGTCTTCACTTTTCATTTGTCAGGGATCTGATTAAGTTAGTTGCCAAATTACCATCAACTGAAATTGGAACAGATGCATCTAGCTTATCTGGGAACATGTGAAAAAGGCCAATTTAAAATACATGCAAAAGTCTGTCTCTAAACAAATGAAATTCATTTGCAAATAACTGTGACGATTTTATGTGTTCTACCTCAGTAGGTCCACGCTACTGATTAGATATTATGGCAGACAGATAAAAATATTTCCCTTTAAGTATTGGCATCTGGCTTGCAGTAACTGTAAGAAACTCTAATTGGTACCAACCTTAAAAACTGCTGTCATACTCTGCAAAAAACACAAAACAACTAACTTCTTACTTGGCAAAGATAGTGCTTGGGTCTGTTCCACATACATAAAAAGAATGATCTCCAGTAAAACAATTTTCATAAAAATCACAATCCCTTGGTTCTGCTGAATTGATGTAATAGACCCACACCAGCCTTTCACAGCAACAACACTTCAAAACCATTCTTACAGCAAGAGTGAAAATAAATAAATACATTAAAGTACTCTAGAACAATCATTCTTCTCCAAAAGTAGCATCCACATATAAAAACGAAACACCAGCTGTACACAATATTCTCATAGAATGGATCCTCAAATGAGACACTTACTGATCTTTAAGGTCTGTAAATTGCTTTTCAAGATTGGACATTTCATCTAAACACTCCATTCTTCTTCTTTCACAGTCCTCATCATCCATTTCTAGAGAGAAATAAAAAAGGCTTTGTTAAGCATATTCAGAAGTTAGACATGTTCCAAAGCTGCTTTATAGCAGTAGTAGGAAGTAGCTCTCTACAGTTATTATCAAGCAGTAGAACACATGCAGAAGGGATGGTCATACAGTTAAGAACTGGGGCTAAACTGATATAAAAAGTCCAGGTATTCGAGAGAAGGGGCTGTCCTGAGGAAGCCATATCCTGCTATTCTGTCAATAAAAACCCTAACTTCTGGCAGAAAGGCAAAGCAAGATCCTGAACCAAGCGGAGACGGGCTGGACTCACTCTTCTATATCATAAACACCTCTGAGCCTTTTGCTTCTTCCTCATTCTTCCAACAGACACATTTCACTGCTTTATGCTGTCTCCTATACTAGCTACAAAAAGCAGCATTCAAATCTTCATCTTTATTGTTTTGCAAAAGAGTATGGCAATTTGCAAAGGCGATGAAGTGAAAGGAGTAGCTTCAGGGCCAGCATAGCTACTGGGATCAAATAGGATTTGATTAACTCAGATCTTTCAGTCAGACCTCACAATGTATGAAGTTTTCTGCACAGAGCTTCTTCCTGAAACTATTGCAAGCTTTTTTATACTAAAGACTGCACTAGACCTCTCTGCCTGAGTATGAAAACTAGCAGGCAGTGGAGCAGTATTAATCTGCATTATAGTGGTACCTATGATTTCAAATCAAAGACATTTTACAGTTAGTACAAGCAAAAAAAAAGACATTGTGTATAAAGATTTAAAACATGATATAACCTAAAGTATTGGAAAGCAGAGCAAGAAAATTAAAAGACAAAACCTAAAAAATTACAATGAATGCTTAGGACACTGAGAAGGTGTATACGGTTAACAATCCAGGAGGAGTGTCCCTGACCTCAGGTGGTCTTGACCCCTCCCCAGGGGTGGGTCTGGACACCAACAGGTGATGCTTAGCCCACTCCCCCCTTCCTGTCCCATAAAAGCAGGAGGACTTCCTAGTCTGCTCTCTCTGGATTGCTCTCCGGACCACACTGCAGCTTGCTCTCTCTCTCTGCACCCCTACATCTCTCCACACACGTGGTCACCACCATCACAAACTCAGGTTGTATTTATACCTTTTGTATTTGTTACTCTTCTTTCCCTACACCTCTGTAACCTCCCTACCTCTGATACCCTTTTAAGTTATTGTTAAACTTTTCCTTTTTTACTTACAAATGGAGTGAGATTGATTTATTTGGGTGTGCTTACCTTTCCTCTCTACTTCTAATTCCTTTCTCTTGGGAAGGAGTGGGGAGAGGGAAGGGCACTTTACAAATTGTCATTGGTTCTATATCAAATTTATTAGAGTCTCTGGGAATTAAAAATCAGAACCCTAGACAGAAGAGTAGGGGAAGGGAGTATCAGGCTGTGAAGAGATACTATTTTTAAGTATTTTTCTCAAAGTAAAACAGCTCATGGATCACAGAAAAAGGCTGAAAATCAGATTAAAGAGCAAAGTTTTATCTGGCTGTCCAACATAACACTCTAGTCAAAACTGACTGGGCAGCTGTTAACTTGGCCAGATCTAAGGAACGTGGCAGTCATATTACTCAAATAGTTGCTTAAAGCATTTATGTGCTGTAACAGTAAAGCTTCTTTAAAATTTCAAGGTGCATCTCCTAAAAGCCAGTGTGCTAGTTTGAAGCTAGCTAGAATGTTTCGGTGAGAACTAGATTACAGGCTGTGAAAGGAAAACAATGGTGATGTCTACTTCCCTGTAGGCTTACTGAGATGTATAAAAACGTAAGTCAAAACATAGATAACTCACTCGGCACTTCTCTCACTTGGGCTGCTGCTGGGGAACTGGATGGGCTGCATCTCACTCTCTAACCTCACCCTCCATTTTGGCCTAATCCACTTTGCTTCCTAACCCCCTGGCCGAACCTCCATTCTTCCTTGGGACTGGGGTAAGGTTGAGAGGGGTAGGGGGAAGGTGAGGGGGTGGTTGAGAGCCCCTCCTGGGGACTCAGGTTTCTGGGAGGGCTGTTGTGTTTTTTATTACCTTTTTACCTTGTATATTTCTGTCTATAACTGTATATACTGTAAATATCTGCTTGTATATTGTGCTAGCTGTAAATAGAAGCTTCATTCATATTTCCAGAGCTGGCTGAGTCTAGTCTGGGTGGTTTCTAAAGTGTGGGGGGGTGGGGAACACCCAAACCACTACAGCCAGAAAGGAACAAGTATTGGGATAACACTATTTCTCCTAGTTCAAATACAAATTCAGATACATATTTCAGCTGTGTCCAGCTATGCTTTTGGTTAATACCATGTTTTAGTAATGAATTCACTCAGAAGTTTTTGCTTAAATTAACAGGGATTTTATTGTTTGCATATGTTTAGGGACTACAAATCAAGGGAAACAGATTAGAACTGTAACTCTGTCTCAGGGTCATAGCAGCACCCACTGTTGGAGGGGAAGGAGACTACATCTTATATTTTACACTTCTGTTGCAAGGAAACTGTAATGCTTTGGTATCTGAGGGCATAGCTGACTTGCAGATATTGTAATAACACACAGCTCCTTGCAATCTCCCTTCACCTACCTATACACTCAAAAGCCTGTGACTTTCTGCTGAGAAGTCTGCATTCTACTAACGCTCATATTGAGCAGCAATTCACATGCTAAGTCCCTCTTCAACTGCTCCATCTTTATTCTGCCTCCAATAGGATACATAAAATGATAAAGATTTTCAGAGTGCTGACATATTTTTAATTCCTCAATCATGGAACTTAGCCTTAAACAACATATGGATGGGAGATTATGCATAAGAAGTAAGAGGTTTTAGGATCAAATCTCATAGCCTCCCAGTTGAAAATTCACACCAGTGGAGGCAGAAGACTCCTCATGTCATATTAAAACACTTGCTAATAGGCCCATCCTGTCTCAACACTTCAGATCACTCATAAAATTTCATACTGCACAAAAGTATTAGGGTTATTTTTAAACACTTTCAAAATCACTGTCATTCTTTTCCAACTATATTCAAGCAATCCAATTCAGTAACTAGGGCAATCTGGTGTAAAGGCAAAATACCTCATGGTATTTAAGATGTTAACAGCACCTAAAATGACTGTGGCTTATAAGAAGTGATCTAAAATATAGCCAAATTCTCATTTGGGACGGTAAGCATAACTTATGGCTTCTTTTTTCAGTCCTAAAGCACTATTCCACATCTTCTCTATCTACTCTATAGTAAACACATAGTATCAAAGGGAACAGGGTAGAGTGCCAGCTCTCAAGGGTGAGTTATGCTTCTTCTAACTGCACCTTCCGTATTCTCAGGCGTCTCCTAGGAAAACCAACCAAACAACAGAAGACTGACAGCAAGTAAAGCAAATGACAAGATTAACCCAAAAAAAACTTCAAAATCATTTTTATTTTTATTCTCATTACTACCAATTTTAATTAAGACTTATTTCTTGTGGTGCTAAGCATCTTATATCTATAGGAGCAATATGCTTCCATGGAGTATGTTCATATTTGTCAAGACACTGAGACAAGCATGTAATTTCCTGTAATCATCATTTTAAGTGCTCCCTTAAAAGCTTTTCTCTGTGGAATGCAATAGAAATTATCTGGAGAGGCTGTCACATTGTTTTAAAGAAACATTCACAGATTGCATTAATTTAAAACACAACTCCTCCTTCCATCTCCTAATCTCAGAAAAAGACAAGACTAGGGCAAGACAACAGATTTATTTGCCTTCAATAAATATCAACGAATGCATCCTTGAGGGCACAAACTTCAAAGTTTTCTTTTAAAATACCAAATATCAGAACTATAAACATGAGCAAAGAGAGCAGACTTCAAAGCTGGAACTAACAAAGACAATTCTCCCTTCACAGCCAGTGAGTTGGAGAAGAGAAAGCATTAAGTTTACATCTCTTATACCAAGCTCCCTTTCTCACAGAAAATAATGGCATTTTTCAAGACATACAGATTAACTAGAATAAGAGATGAAGAAAAAGCATTCCCAGATGCCATCTAGCTGCAATACTAACTGCAAAGGTAAGCAAAATGGGCTAAAGTTGTGGTTACTGTTGCAGCACTGCTCCTGGACCTCATCCAAAAGTCTGTGACCACCTGGGTTTCACCCACCCACTGCCCAATAAGCTTGCGTATTGCTCCTTCGCATCCTGTGTTCCCCTGATAAACGTAACAAATTTAGTATATCAGAACTTTTTGAAAAACCATCTCCATGGATTTCTTATCAAAGTACAGTATTTCCTTTTTAGCCCATACACAACTCTCATAAAAAAAGAATTGAAGCAGGCTTCCATAAGGCACAGCTAAAAGGGATCAGCGGAGGTCACTGCGCAAACAGGGCCATAACCAGGTAATAGATTTCCAACTTAAAATACAATTATCTCCAGCTGCCTGCCCTTGTCCCCTCACTCAAGTTCACTTTTTTCCCAGAATAACTGTCAGCATACATGGGTACTATCTAGTTTAAGTTCCACCAAAACAACCCCAGACAGCTGAAGCTCATTTTTCAATGGGATCATTTTGAGGGAACAGAGGCAAGGAAAGACTAACAAGCCTTCCTGAGCAGTAGGTCTTTAATTGTATCAATAAATTCTCCACTTACATTATCTCAGATGTTTATACAAGCAGCATGGACATTCAAATTTCAGTACAGTATGACTCTGAAGTCAGTTACATGAGTGGTCCAGCTTACTAGGCACTGGATCAATTAGTAGCAGTTTTGGTGGACACAAACGAGTTTCCTATCAATTCTCAGTTTTATTCCTGGTACTCAACAAATGTGAAACAATGACTTGTCCTCCAGACAGCTTCCAACATAACATACTCATTTCAGGCCATGGAATCCAAATAAACCCTCCCTACTTTGGCCATTCAGAGGCCTTGATGCTACCTACTCAGAACTACTTGCTACTTTTATTTTGCCAAATTAGTTGCTAATAGAGACACCAATAAAATCACTATGTTTATAATGATTTTGCTAATACATTCAACTGTGGGCCACAGGTTACTGGTTAGTTCCTATGCAGCACTGCATTAGTCAAAAGAAGCAAGATCCTCCCTCAGGTGAAGGAGCAGAACCAAAAACCTCCCTGCTCCAGTGGGCCTCTTGTCTAAGCCCACACAAACCACAAGTCCCAAATTCACAAAAACATGTAGGTGCCCAACTAACTGATTTAAGTTGGAGGGTTTTACATATTCTTAGAAAACCACGATTTACAATTTCTGCTGCTATTAAGCTGTAATCTATCTAGCCACTGATTTACAGTGCCCAGTGCCTCCCATTTATGTATCAGACTTTTCACTGACGTTTTTTCACTAGCTAACTTTTTAGTAAGTTATCCTTGACAGCTTAGCATACAAAGACTCAACAAGCACTGGACAGTGTAAGAAAGAGGACAGGAAAGCAAAGTATACCAGCAAGACAGCAACAGTTAGCAATTCAATCCAGGTGGCCAGCCATGGACCAGCAGCCTAACTTGTAAAATGGAGTTCAATCAGTAATACTTAGGCAGCTCAAAGGCATGAACACTGGGGAAGAAGGAAAAAAAATCCAAACCACAGGAAGCTCTGTGTAAACCTTGGCTAGATTACCTGGATTTGTGTATTAATCAAGGCCATTTTCTGTGGGACCCATTCTGCTGCAGAGCAAGGTATAAAGGAGAGACTATATGCTCTCTCAGTATGGCAGCCCTATTTAACCAGCACTAGTATAGTCTTCACTCTAATTCTGCAGAGCAGCTTGCCTGTTTCTGTACCACACCTGTGGGGCTCCAGCACCTTGCTAACCTATACACAGCCCAGACAAGGGCAAACACATTGAGTCCACATGGAACTACTACAGCAAGGCTTTCCCTCACCTACACCAGTGTTAGTATAAAAGCCATAGGATTTAATATTCAAGACCTCACAGACCTTTTAGGAACAAAAATGTAGAATAAACTGTATTTTGAGGATGCTAATATACAGCTAAATCGATCACAAGTCAACATATGTAAAAACATAATTTCACAGCTGCCTAATTCGTCCAGTTCATGGCACCCCACTACTTTCCGTGTGCCAAGCCTAGAACTCACGTCACAAGTCAATATGCTAGTACAGTTCAAAAGAAGCCTGGATGAGGCACTTAGTGCCATGGTCTAGTTGATTAGACAGAGCTGGGTGATAGGCTGGACTGGATGATCTTGGGGGTCTCTCCCAACCTGGTTGATTCTATGATACAGGCACAGAGTAGGAGCCAAGCAGACCAGTCTAGGTCACTCAAGCTGCCAGAAACATACATCAGGACCATAGCTAGCACAGATACTGCTTTTCAGGTATCCCTTCTAGTGTGAAAGATGCTACTTACAGAGCTTGTCTGCTTACTCATGGAGCCCAGATGATTCCAGAACTGCAGTGCATAGATCTCATGACCAGTCTGTTTGCCAGTAAGTGACCACTTTATAATTTACCTCTCCTAACTACAAGGGAAGTTTGAACATGTAACAACTTTCTTCTGACACAATGGAAACTGAGCACAGAAAAAGCAATGCTTTTCAAACAGGATCTTATCTACTCATTTAATTCAAAATCTATAGTCCAAAGAAGCTGTGGACAAAAGGGGCCTTCAAAAGAGCTGAAGTTGAAATGCTTTGCAAGAGGACAATAGTATTGTCAGAATTTTCAATGCTGCCTCAAAGACAGGCCTCAAAACACCTAATTGAAATTCACGGGTTTGCATACAAGGAGATACATAGGTGTATGTGCGTACACACATGTACATCTGAATTTTGTGCGAATGCATGCACGTATATGTATACACGCATGCCAAGCCTTTAAGTGCAGGCGTTACGAAGCAGATCCACTGAGGGCCGTGCACTCATGCCCAGCAGAGCACAAGCCATAGCACCTACACGGAGCGGCCGGGCCCGCTAAGCTCGGGTGCCAACCGGCTCTAGAGCCGGCGGCTCGGGGAGAAGCAGGGCTTCCGTGCCCATGCGCCCCGCCATGTCTCTCCCACCCTGGCTGCTGGCCCGCAGGGGAGCCGTGGAGCCGAAGTATGGGCTAGACTGGGCTGGGCCGGAGCAGCGGGGGGGGCGGGGTCACGAAGTGGGTGGGCACCGGCAGCCACCGGAGCCGGGGGGGCAGGACCCCTCTATCCCCCGAGGCAGCACGCCGGGCGCTAAGGAAACCGCCGTGGCAGCCCCGTCAGAGGCGCTGCCCTGCGGGCGGCCGAGGTACCTGAGCTGTCCCCTTCTTCGGACACAGACGAGCTTTCGGTCTCCTCCTCCTCCGAGCTGCTGCCCTCATTCTCTCCATAGTCGACCTCCATCTCATCGTGGTTGTTCTCCTTTTTCTCCCTAGAATGGACCGGCATCGTCCCCACCGCTGCCACCGAGCTCCGGGACAGCCCTTCCCGCCGTCGCTCCGCCGCTGCCTCCGGCCCCTCCGCCCCGCCCCTCCCCGTCTGCGTAGCCTGTCCGGCCCAGATCCCTACACGCCTTCTCATTGGCTTAGCCCCTCCATCAGGATACGTCTGCACGTGCGCGGGGTATTCTGGGAGTTGTCGTCCGCGGGGAGCGCCGCAAGAAAGGTGCTTGCGCCGCCCCGTGGCTGTGGGGGACCGTGGAGGACCAGGCAGGGAGCAATGGTTTCCAGCGCCCCCTTCCGCGTCCGGCGGTATTCATGGCACTGCTCGTCACTGAGGGATTCCACGGCGGTCAGGAAGAATTAGGAGCGCCCACACCTGCCCACGTCTACTGCAGGTACCTTGGGCCGGGGAGTGGGCCTGCGGGGTTCGACTGTTGGCGTTCCCTGCTGGAGCAGCGGAGGGAGGACACGGGGCCTCACGTCTGTCCGCCTCGCCCGACTGGCAACCCCACACCCACACTGCTGTCCAGGACCTTTTTCAACCTGGCAAAGCACCCTTTGCTGTTCACTACCTCCCTCTCACCTTCCCCCTGGAGCTTCAGAAGGAAAAAGGCCCACGAATAGCGACCTCCCCACCACAACCTATTTTGTCCCCAGTTTCACATTCCACAATGTGCTTTAAATTGTAGTTTGATCCCTTAAAGGTGTCAGCAACCACAGAGTGTGGCCATGAGAAGGGACTAAACTGATACACTGCAATTTGTGCAGTGTTGGGATAGGTTTTTGGCTTTGAGTGCCAACACTTTCCTATTGCCAACTGCCATTCATTGTGCTATGTGAGATGTACTCAATACAAACGATGCTTGCAGTTTGGGAAATATGCACATCCAAGAAAATCTGACAGGGATCTTCAAGAGTCATGGAATATGCAGTTGGTTGTGGCCTGCAGGTACACATGGGCAGTACTTTTGGGGCAAAGGCAAGCTCAGTTGTGCAGCGCAGGCTCACTTCTCAAGTCTGACCCAGGTGAAGGAGCAGTAGAAAACTACTGTGTTATCTCAGTGATGTGATACGGTGCTCCAGCGAAGTCAAGCTTGCATTTTCCTGGCAGTAGCAGTTCTTCATGTTGATTGAGCCAGATATAGGCACTCTCTGCAGTCAGGAAGGATGTCATGCAGGTCATATTGTGAAGCAGTAACTTCTGAACTTCACCCATGGACTTCTACCTCCATGGCAACAGCTGCCACTTCACCCACATTCACCATCACTGTAAGTCACTTCTATTCTCCCACATCTCTATATCCAAAGCTGATTTCCCTCTGTCTCCCCTCAGAGGAGCGTATGTAGGTGTGCCACCTCATCACCAAGAAACAAGTATTAGACAAAATTAGCCCCCTCCTGTCCCTCACTGTGCAAACTGTGTTTCTGTTGACTCTGGCTTTCCAGCCAGCTGGGGACTCAGCAGAACCTGGCATGCCTTCTCCACACCTATCATAAATGTTATAATTTTAAGTATATAATTGGAAACTCCTGTGATTTCTAAAACAACTGCAGGCAGATGCAGTTGCTGAAGATGTGCTTCTTTACCTCGCCTCCACTTCCCCCTAGCGCGCTACCGAGCCCCTTCTTCACGTACCCTCTAAAGCTCCCAGCACCGCATGGCGATACCGAGGAAGAGGGCGGCAGGCTTTGCGCGGATGGCGGCGCATGCTCCGCGGGGTGCAAAGGCAGCCCGGGGGCGGGGGCGTTCGGACAGTGGTGGAGGGAGGCCCAGAGGGAGACGGGGGGGCGTGGAGATTTGTAAATGTGTCCGGTTATTTACCAGAGCAGCAGCAAGTGGTCTGGTCGTCTAGTTCTTCGCAGTACAGAAAAAATTTGCAGGACCCCAAAGTCTGGCTGAGCGCTGGTTCATGTAGTTTTAAAAACTTAAGGGGAGTGGTCACCGAAGAGCCTTTATTCCTGTATTCCTTTGAGCAAGTGTGACGAAGGTTACAAGTGATGTCTGATACTCACAGGGCTAAAAGGATTTAGGAAGCCTGGAAAAAGGAGCTGGGGACAACCCCAAAGAAAACCAGCGAACTTGACAAACTGGCTTGGAAAGTTCTCTTAGGAGATTGACAGGGGTTTGGTGAAAAGAAACAAGAAATAAGATTGTCTAACAATTCCAGATTAGAGTGTTGCATTTTGGACTAGTAAAATAAAAAGACTCAAAATCAAATGCTCTAGACTAGAGAAAGCTAGTGAAAACGTTTGAAGGAAAGGAATGAAAGGAAATGAGAAAACCTTTGGCCTATTTTTAATTTCCTATCTAAACATTTGGAACTACGTCTAAGGGAGCTAAAAATAAGCCCCAGAAAGAAATCCAAGTTCCTATGCCACAATGGAAATCAGCAACCAGGATGGGGAATTGAGGCAGCATTATTTTTTTGGTAATATACAATTTTGCATGCTGCTCCTGGTTGTAGCCAGGAAAGATTACCCATCTAAACATCTACTGTTTGTATTTTAAAATATCAAGAAATGTACTGCTTGAAGATACTCTGACTCTTCAAATGGAGTGCTAGAAAAGCTAAGAGAAAAGGGTATTTCCAGGAGCTATATGTGATGGTGCAGTGCTAGTGGCAGCTTTTAATTTGTTTCCAGAAGTGTAAAGTTAATCATAAGCTCTTAACATAAACAGTGGTAGCACTTATCTGTTTAGAGCCAGATATGTACCTGAAGGAGAGGAGAAAGATGAAATTCTGACTGGCTTACTAGATGACTTGTAAAGATTTGTGTCTTCCTGTGTATACAAAACAGCTAGGAATCCAGTCAGGTACCAGAGGATCAGTCTGACAATTGACTATTTTATCAAGATAAGTGAAAGGAAACAGTAGGTGCCTACAGCTGTTAAGTAGAAGGTGATTGTCATTGTCCTTCTGGAAGCAGAGCTGTAATTTTACAGCTAATTTGTTGAATGGAGACACTGGGTGGCCCTCCATGGCACCAGTCTTGTTCAACATTTTCATCAATAACTTGAATGAAGAAAGAGAGTGTACCCTCAGCAAGTCTACTGATGATACAAAACTAGGAGGAGAGGCTGACACACTGGAAGGCTGTGCTGCTATTCAGAGAGACCTGAACAGGCTGGAGATCTGAGCAGGGAGGAACCCAATGAAGTTCATCAAGAGCAAGTGTAGAATCCTGCATCTAGGAAGGAATAACCCCATGCACCAGTAAAGGTTAGAGGCTGAGCTGCTGGAAAGCAGCTCTGTGGAGGAGGACTTGGAAATACTGGTGTACATTAAGTTAACCATGAACCAGGAGTGTGCCCTTGTGGCCAAGAAGACTAATGGTATCCTGGGGTGCATTAAGAAGTGTGTAGCCGGTAGGTAGAAGGGGGTTCTCCTCCCCCCCTACTCTGCCCTATTGAGGACACATCTGGAGTATTGTGTCTAGTTCTGGGCTTCCCAGTCCAAGAGAGACAAGAAGCTGCTTGAGAGAATAAAGCAAAAGGCTATGAAGATGAGGAGGGGGGACTGGAGCATTTTATAAGAAAAGGCTGAGAAACCTGGGGCTGTTTAGCCTGGAGAAGAGAAGACTAAGAGGGTATCCTGTCAATGCACACAAATGGACTTGAAGATCTCAGAGATCTTTTCCAACTGAAACAATTCTGTGGTTATATGATAAATTAGAAAGGGTAAGTGTCAAGACAATGACAGATTATTTTCAATGGTACCCAGTGTCAGGATAAGAGGCAACAGGCACAAACTGCAACAAAGGAAGCTCCATCTGAACATGAGTTGAAACTTCTTTGCTGTCAGGGTGCCAGAGCCCTGGACCAGGCTGCCCAGAGGTGCTGTGGTGTCTCCTCCTGTGGAGATATTGAAAACTTGCTTGGACACGATCTGGTACAACCCGCTCCAGGTGAAACTGCTTTAGCAGGAGTGTTGAACCATATGATTCCCAGAGGTCCCTTCCAGTCCCTACCATTCTGTGATTCTGTAATTTCAAAGGGCAGTATTAGGAGGCGGTTCACAAAAACACTGAAAAGATTGTTTTCCTTCGGGACAAGGTCAGCAGCAAATTAAAGTAGCAGTTGTGGTATGCAAACTACTAGCTTTGAAAGCTATTTGGTCATGCTTCTCCTTCAGCTAGGCAAAATATTCTGGTATATGCTGCAAATGGTGTAAAGCTTAAAACTACTAATCAAAATAAACTCGAAGAGATATGACTTACTTCTAAAGGACCCTGCTTATTCCCGCAGGTGAGATAAGGGAAGAAATTTGAGGCAAAATATTTCCTTTGGTAAAAAGGAAAATAATTGTGCAAAATTGGTTCTCATCTAGAGACTGGTAAACATGCAGTTTCTGCAGAGCTCTTCTCTTCTGGAAGTGGATTTGTTGACATTGCAGAAGTATTTCATAAGTTGGGGAAGAAAAAAAATGTCTCAGTGGTTGCGAAATGGTGTTTGAGAACTTTCAGTTCAAAAAGAAATGGTAACTGCCACTGTATCAGTAAAAACTTCTTTCATATCAGATATGGGAGCTAGTGCTTACATTAGAACTCAAACATTGTGGAGGTGACTCTGTGCAGCCTAAGTTTAAGCCCTCTTGCATCACCGGACAATAATTAGTAATGTCTACATAACTTGAAAATAACTTTCATGTGTATGAAAGTTTCTTATCATTATAAGCCTTCTGTTCTTTGAGTGTGGCTGACAGTCATAGTGTGTTAAGAAAACAAAGCTTAGGTAATGATTGTTGAGTTGATTTCGGTTTGGGTTTGTTCTTTTTCACTTGCACTCTGCTACTTTTGAAGCCGTTGTCTAATTTACATCTACTTTTACATGAGAGCACAACTATTAGTGATACCAAGTTTCTATGTGTTTTGTGAAATGGCATTCAGAGCAAAAACCCCTATGAATGTCCCACAGAGGGAATATTGGAACAACTTTTACCCTTCCAAGGGACAGCAGTCAGTTCACTGAATTGTTTAAAATGCTTTGTTAAGATTTAACTGTAGTCAGGCCTCTTTCTCATCTCAGAGAGCAAAGGAAGGATTGTGGTTGTAGAAGGAGGTGATTCATGGCATTCAGTGGCTAGAGTACAAATTTAGAGGAAATCTAGCTTCATTAATCCTGTAGCTCATGGAAAAAAATACTGAAGCTTGAGATCTTTGGTGTTTGGAAAGACTGCAGTGTTCTGAGTTTGTACCAGATGTTCATGAAAAGGTATTAATGTTGATACACTGCTTAAAAAAGAAAGCAATAAAGTAAGAATTGGTTGTTCAGGAGAGAAAAAGCTTATGAAGAGCTCTTTCCCTTAATTACAGAAGCACACAGATTCCAGATTTCACCTACAAGATATAGAATTCTGCAGATGAAATGGGAATTTGTACATTTTTGCACAGGAACAGTATTTTGCCAAAGGAACGTCTAGCTCTTCCATTATTTACACATTAGAGATCATAGAATCATAGAATTAGTCAGGGTTGGAAGGGACCACGAGGATCAAGGATCATCTAGTTCCAACCTCCCTGCCATGGGCAGGGACACTCTACCCTATATTAGCCTGACCAGAGCCACATCCAGCCTAGTCTTAAACACCTCCAGGAATGGGGCCTCAGCCACCTCCCTGGGCAACCCATTCCAGGCTCCCACCACTCTCATGCTGAAGAACTTCCTCCTCACATCCAGTCTGAATCTCTCCACCTCCAGCTTTGCTCCATTCCCCCTAGTCCTGTCACTATCTGATATCCTAAAAAGTCCCTCACCAGCTTTTTTGTAGGCCCCCTTCATATACTGGAAGGCCACAATAAAGTCACCTTGGAGCCTTCTCTTCTCCAGACCGAACAGCCCCAACTCTTTCAGTCTGTCCTTATAGGAGAGGTGCTCCAGCCCTCTGATCATCCTCGTGGCCCTTCTCTGGACATGCTCCAGCATGTACACATCCCTCTTGTAATAGGGGCTCCAGTACTTGACACAGTACTCCAGGTGAGGTCTCACCAAAGCGGAGTAGAGGGGAAGAATCACCTCCCTCAACCTGCTGGCCACGCTCCTCCTGATGCAGCCCAGGATCTGGTTGGCTTTCTGTGCTGCAAGTGCACAGTGCTGGCTCATGTTGAGCTTCTCATCCACCAGCAGCCCCACGTCCCTCTCCTCAGGGTTGCTCTCCAGCCAGTCACTGCCCAGCCTGTATTTGTGCTTGGGATTGCCTCGACCCAGATGCAGGACCTTGCTCTTGGTCTTGTTGAACCTCATGAGGTTGGCTTGTGCCCACCTCTCCAGTCTGTCTAGGTCCCTCTGGATGGCATCTCTTCCCTTCGGCATGTCTGCTGCACTACACAGCTTGGTGTCATCAGCAAACTTACTGAGGGTGCACTCAATGCCTCTGTCCATTTCATTGACAAAGATGTCAATATCTAATCCCAGGACTGATCCCTGAGGGACTCTGCTTGTCCCTAGCCTCCGCTTGGACATGGACCCATTGACAGCCACTCTTCGGGTGCGTCCATCAAGCCAGTTCTTTATCCATCTCGTGGTCCACCCATCAAACCCATGTTTCACCAGCTTGGAGACCAGGATGTGGTGTGGGACAGTGTAAAAGGCCTTGCTCAGGACCAGGTAAATGACATCAGTATCAGAATATCTTACAGTATTCTAATACTTGACTGCTTAGGTCAAAGTGGGCAACATCTCCAATATTGGTAAGCTACTCTTGAATATAGAATCCTGGGTTTGACTGTTCAAACCTTAGCTATCCAGGTTTGGGATTTTTTTTTATTTTCAAATTAAATAGCTATCAATTAAGTTAACTAAAATTTTCTAGTTCAGGATGGTTCCCAAATGGGAATACTGTGGCACAAGCAAAGCCATATACTCAGAGGATTACAACATGCCATCCTAATGCCCAGGGTGCAATTTAAAGAGGCTTCTTTCTCAAAAGCAAGACAACGCCCTCACCTAGAAACTGTGGAAGGTAATATTGAAAAGTGGAACTAGAAGTACTTAGAAAAAAGCCTCAAAGCAAACCAACTGTTGAGCTAAATGTGAAGAGAGAAGCAACAGTGGAACACTTTAAAAATAAAATCTTTTAAATGTATTGTTTTCTCATGAAGGACTATGCAGGCAAATAGTTCCTCAGTAGAATATAAGCATATACCTCTGAGGGATCAGGTTTAAGACTCATGCTAGCTATGTGAGAGAAGATAAATATTTGGTGAAATCCTGAGACACTTTCACTCACTTTTAAGCATGTTCCTTAATATGGTGTGAATATTTGTAAAGCAGGAGTTCCAGAAACTTTGATTTCTGGAAATGAATGCAAGAATCTAAAACATAGTGTATCCATTTGAAATACAAACTGTTGAATGAAGCTAGAATTGAAGAGCTTGTGCTCTTTTTTTTATATACATAAAACTTAATCTTTTTTAAAGTACTTGGCAACAGCTAAATTCTTTGGAAATTATAAATCCTAAGATGAGTTGTGAGACGTTAATTGATGGTATGAATATGACCCACTTGCCCCACTACTTTTAAGTGCCCTATGGATCCCTATAAAAAGAGTTTAAAGAAGCAGGGAAGAGGAGGGAGGCAGGGAAGTTCTGCAGCATTTGTCTACATGACTCTTAAAAATTCAGTTCAACCTGCTTATAGAGGTCCCCTCATGGCTGGACAAAAATATTTGAACAGTTCTTTCTTTAAAGTGGAAACGCAAAGAACTGAGTACAGTAATAGCTGCCTGGAATGCAGCAGAACCTAACCCCTCCCTAACTAATCCTGCTACTTTCTAACCTTGTCCTCCATGCACAAAGGCATCGAAGTCACATGTTTCAAAGTCAGGCTTTTGCAAGATCAGGGCTTTCCCTGTGCACAGAACATATCCCTCCCGACTTGTGTGCTCTACACAAGGAGATTTGCCAGAGAAACCAAGGTCAATGGGATCCTGGGATGTATTAGGAGGAGTGTGTCCAGCAGATCAAAGGAGGTTCTACTCCCCCTCTACTCTGCCCTGATGAGATCTCATCTTGGGCTCCCCAGTTGAAGAGGGACAGGGATCTGCTGGAGAGGGTCCAGTGGAGGGCTACAACAATGATTAGGGGACAGGAGGGCATGGCTTATGAGGAGAGGCTGAGGGACCTGAGGCTTTTTAGTCTGGAGAAAAGAAGACTTAGAGGGCATTTGATAAATGTTTAGAAGTATCTGAAGGCTGGCCAGGAGGAGGGAGACAGGCTTTTTTCACTTATTCCCTGTGACAGGACAAGGAGCAATGGAGTAAGTTGCAGCAAAAGAGGTTCCACCTCAACACAAGGGGGAACTTCTTTACTGTAAGGGTCACAGAACACTGGAACAGGCTCCCCAGAGAGGTTGTGGAGTCTCCTTCTCTGGAGAGTTTTAAGGCCTGTCTGGATGTGTTCCTCTGTGATCTGTATTAGATAGTATTGTCCTGCTCCGGCAGGGCGGTTGGACTCAATGATGTCTTTGGGTCCCTTCCAACCCCTAATATCCTATGATCTTGTGATTATCTCAGCCAACAACGCTCCCTCCTGCCATTTAATATTTTGGTGATGTCTTAACTCTGTTTATTATTTCTAAATTGTCTTGAGTCAAAGACCTAAAAATTATCAGAAAGCAAGCAAATTCTTAAAAAGAAAAGATATTTCAAAAAGATTGTCAACATATGAAAACATGCTTGGAATTAATGAAATTTAGAAAACAAAGTGAATCCAAAGATCTTTGTCAGATTTTAGATAGTTCAAATATAATGCATTATGGTAAAATATTGTAATACTACCTATTTTCTATCACTGCTGATCTTCACATCTCATTTTCAAAGATGGTGGAATATGAGATGTTCTGGGGCAGACCACATAGGCAGGCAGATGACACAACTCACTTACTGATGCCCTGCTAACTGAATCCCACTGGCCTTATGCTGATAACATTAACTGTTATTGGTCATGCATCTGAATACGTGGGTTATGTTATAGATATGAAAATATGACAACCCTTACAATTTTGTAACAAGTCTCAGTTAAATATTGCCAATTTTACAAACTCCAGCTTTTGTAATCAGACTCTTAACTCAGGGAAATGGGACTTCCTCAATGCAAAACTGAGCACCAGGGACTATTTAAAACCATCCAAGCAAACAGACACTGGAAATAATGATCCTTAAATGATACAACAGCAGATGTCTAACAAAAAGTCCAAGAACTCTCTATGCCATTAACTAATGTCAGATTTTAGGGGAATCTTTGGGCTTTTTCCATATTCCTAATTCATCCCTCAGCAGCAGAGTTTATATGGCATCTTGTGCATTTCTGTAGGTCTCTCTGGTGGTGTGCATGCAACTGGGACAAATGTAGCCTGTTTCTGGCTTTGCTGTAGAAGCAGTGCAGTCATGACCATTCTACCGAACACAGAAGAAACAAGGAGGCCTCAAAACGTCACACTTAGACCCAGCCACTCCTGATGGTCCAGTCTCAATGCCAGCACTGCTGCCAAGAGCGTGGGCAGTGAAACTCGGAAGAAGTAACTCTGGGTAGCAGCTTGCGGCAAAAAGTTGCAGCACCGGTGTGGAAAGAAGAACTACAAGATGAGACACATCGTTGCCAGTTGCACAACCGAGGGTTTAGTAAAGGTTTGGAGTCACTGCTGTGGTGGATACAGTGCCTGCCTGGATTTTATTTCCTTATTACACATGGGATTCCCCCCTTACCTCACAACACCTCAGTGTTGCTGTATAGTCAGAAGTAGCAGTATAATAGGATAACTTTATATTGTACTTATACACAGCTGTTAAAAAGTTTCCTGTACCAGTTGCTGTGGCCCAGTTGCGCAGAGGGTCCTGCAGAGAGCTCCTGAATTGCCTCGCTCCAATACCTACTCTCTATCCTCAGGCTAGGAGGCCCCTGAAAGGCCGGGACAGGCGGGCATCCCCGCCAGCGTACTGCCTCTCCCAGGCTTGAGGGAGGAGCCGCGGTCCGTTCGCACGCCGCGCCTCGGAGGTGCGCTGGGGAGGGCCGTCCGTGACGTAACGGCGCGGTTGCCATAGTGACGTCTGGGGTCGCACCTGACGGCTGTCGTGAAGCAAGCGGGAGGAGAACGAGAGAAGGAGGAAGGGGGAGTCTAGGCCCGGCCCGGCCAGGCCCCCCCCCGCCCCCCGGGCCTGCGGGGAGTTAGCTGCACGCCGCGCCCCTCCACCGGCGCCCAGTCGGAGCCAGGACGAGGCGGCGGCAGCGCTGCCGCGCCTGGCTATGTAGGGGCTCCGGAGCGGGCGGAGCCGGAGGCCGCTGTCCGCCTCTGGAACACGGCGGCGGGGCCAGGCCCGGCCCGGCGGGATGTTCTCCAAGAAGCCGCACGGGGACGTGCGGAAGTCCACGCAGAAGGTGCTGGACACTCGCAAGGACCCGCTCACCCGTCTCAAGCACCTGCGCGTCCTCATCGGTGAGGCAGCTGGAAGGGAGGGAGGGAGTGGATCAGCGGGGGTCACGGCCCGGGGGCCGTAGGGGCGCCGGTACTGAGTTCCGGCGTAGAAAGGACCGGGAACTTAGAGGGACAGGCTGGGCGCCCGGGCAGGAGGTGGACTCGGAGCACTGCTCCGGTGAGAAAATCCGCTCGGCGCAGCCTCACCTCAGCACGGCTACCAGAGGGAGGGCCCCGCGCCCAGCATCGCTGGGTGGGCGGCGGCGAGGCTTAAGCTGCGTACGGGGGGCCGCAGGACCTGGCGGACGCAGCAGTAGATGCTTTGCTCGTTATGTTTACACTGAGACATGTATATCACCACAGCGTTTGAAGTCAGAATTCATGTGGCAACTGCGAGGGGAGGCAAAAAGGTGGTATGCTCCCCTGCGAATTATTCTCTAGAGCTATATAAATGCTGCTAAATCGGTAGGCTTGTTTAGAAGTGGTTGGTGAATGCTAATCATGTCTGTGACTCCCAAGTCAATCTCACCTAAATGCACGTCTGTTCGTGTGCGTTTTCAAGGTGAAAGCTACAGCCAGTACTTACTGGAGTAGGTGTAGATGAGCATTCATACAGCTAGTCTGAAAACACTTTTGCCATTTGGTCAATGAAGGAACGTAAACAGTGAAGTACTGCTGTGGTTCCATGCGACCAGCTGTTTAACCTAATCCATAAATGAAAAATGATGGCAATATGGGTGATTGCCTATTGAAAAATAAAACAACCAACCAGTGGAAAAACCCCAGTGTTAACCATTCAGAAATATCTGTTGTGTGGTTTTCTGAAAGTGTAAGTCACTGTCATCGAGCTGTCCTTGAAAGAAGGAGTTTGCTCTGGAGCATCTTTTGGGGCCTTCAGTTTTGTAAATGCATGGGTTGCTTCTAACAGTTTATCAGCACGTGAGCAGGGCTCACATTGCTCAAGGGCAACTGGATTCCATATTTAGCACAGAGTACTGAATGGATTATTTGGGGTTGTGCTCACAGTCTGTGGGTATTTAAGTACTTTGTCTTCCAAAGCTGAATTCTTTCTGTTCGAAGGAAAATGGTTATTTTTCCCTGTTTTCTTTCATATTGGTGTTTGAAGAAACAGTTGTTTAGATATGGTAACATCTGCTGTTGCATGACTTATTTTCTGCAATGTAATTACTTGGGGTTTTGAAATGGTGAAAAGTTGCTAGCTAGTCAAAACACTTCAGCAGTCCAATATATCCTCTTGCCTTATTCAAAATGTTATCATTCTTCTTAACTAGCTGTTACATTATGTTTATTTTTAGCTACTTCATCAATTGAAACTTAAGAGGAGAGAACGTTACAAAGAAACTTGTCTGAATTTAGGTTTCATGGCTAAAATATGCTGAATATTTCTAGTCTTGCTTTAGTCTGCAAAACAATCTGATTTTGATCTGATCTGCTCTAGGTTTGATATTTCTGTTTCTCGTCTTTTATTTACAAGATTTTCCTTCAGCTTTGTTAATATTTGGATGCATCCTGTGAGACGCAAGCCATGAGTTCTGTGTCAAGGAGACTATTTAATCTGACCTTTTTGTGTACTGGCTGCAGGATAGGTGAAATCTGCTGTGGCATGCTTCCCTGTAGTGGCTATTCTCCTTTTTCCCCTGCACATGCATATATCTCAGCTGTTGAAGCAGCCTTTCTCCAAGTTTGGGAGAATATAGCATGTGATGTGTAAGTAGAGAAAGATGTAATAGCACTTCAGCTTGTCTGACTTGGATGCATCTACAAGATTTTGTCATTATGTTGAGATACACGAGGTACAGAAGATATTCTTAGATAAGGTTCAAAAAAAGTCTTTCTTGGGTGGGGAAGTAGGATATTTTTTGACATGTTGTAGTGCAAGAGAAAATATATGTCACATTATGTGAAGTCTGCCTTCTGCTGTGATTACCTCCTTGCCTTATTTCTTACACTTCTCTGCTCCCTAAACTGGCATTCAAAGTGTAAGCTCCATGGGACTTTCTTCTCCAATTGTTTCTTTGACTAGTCTGCAGATTTATAAAATAATGTGCCCACATAAAATGAAACTGCTGCCCAAGTAGCTTCACATACAGACTCCATCCTGCACTTCAAGCAGGATAGTGTTGCATTTTCCTGTTTACTCATTTTCTTCAGTGACAACTCCCCAACATAGTAGTAGGCACATTTCCATGTGGTCAGAGGAGTCAGGCTAGCTATTTCCAACAGACCTGAGGGTGCAAGGGAGAAAATCTCAGTTAAGCATCTTTAAGAATGATAAAATGTCTTTATTACTCTTGCTCCCCACATACTGGAGACTGAAAGACTATCCAGAAGGGAGTTGTTTGATGTGTCACATCCAGGGGAAGGGGGGGAATCTTCTCTTATTCTTACAGTAGGCCTGCAATGTGTGTTGGTTTAGAGTTGTTTTGGTGGGTTTGGATATTTTTTTTGCGTGTGTGTGTACTTTTTAGTCATTGGTTCAGCAGTTGTAAACTGAAGTGTGGCCTTGGATTCATGGTTAAGAGTTGAGGGGAGGAAAGGGAGTACTAGTTCATTTTCTCTTTATCAAGGCATTCAAAGCAGCAGTTCTCCAGGAAGCTAAAATAGTAGAAGAGTCATGAAAAGAGGTGAATCCTTGTGAATTACAGACTGCTGATCATCTGTTAGCCCAAGATCTATTAGCGCTTGGATCCTGCAAGGCCATGGTGCAAGTCAGGCACCCTCTAAAAATATTTAAGATACTAGAATGTAGTTATTAATAAATACTAGAAGAAACTCAACAATTTCAGGGGAGCTAATATAAAGCTAATTGAACAGATAGCACAAAGACAAGTGGTATTTACTTTTAACAAAAGTAGGCTTCATTAGATGGAATTAAGTACCTTTTATAAGATATATTAGGATGCAGAGAGCTGTATCATTTCACAAAAAAAGTATCTTGTCATGGGTGACAACTTGGCTTAATTTAGTTAAAAAATGCATATTAGTCTGTATAAGGAATATAGAATTTTTTGTGTCTTCATTTAAACAGTGATATACTAACACATCAAGTATCATTGCAGCTTTAGTAGTCTTATTGCTATAGCCAGTGTATAGAGGATTTGGAGATGGAAATGACTCAGGTAAGAGTAGAACTTTAATGTGAAAAGCTTCAGAATACCGTTATGTAGAGGTGAATAATGAAAAATATGAAAACATATATGAAAAAGACTAGGAAATAAAGTCTGTTAAGGGCTACCAACTTTGAAAAGTTACAGTGAAATATTTTTGGCTTGGAAAGTTCCTGAGTGATAGGCTGTCAGTTAGGGGCATAGTGGGGGAAATGTTTGTGCTGCTTTTTGTTATTGTTGTGGCATTTTTTAGTTGGTGGGTTGAGTTGTTTTGTTTTCTTGTCTTTTCAAACTGTTTTGTAGATAGCTGCTCTTTGCCACTTCATTAGTCCTGCCCCTGCCTGGTTATCTGCAATTCTTCATTAGGACTCTATTCAACCTTTTTTGTAATTCAGAAACCAAGGAACATTCAGTGAAATTCAATTGACTAACTCAGAACTGAATTGTGAAACCAAATATAATATGTGATCAATTTATGCATGTACCAGGTATAAGGTATTTTTAATAAAGGTTAAAGCCTTTAAGAGGTCTAAGAGGTCTCCAAGTAGTAGTAAATAATATTGCTAAGAAATGCTAAAAAGAAAACAAACCCACCCCAAAACTGAAAACCAAAACATAGATTGAAGTCTCACATAGCAGTCTGTGAGTGAAGGTGACCTGCTTTTTATTGTTTTCCTGCTGCACATTTTTTCTTGAAACAGCTGGAACTATCTGATTCTTTGAGGTACAGTAGTTTCTTCCCCTAGGGAAGTGTTCATCCTTCCTGATTGTTTTTTGTTCGTTTTGTTTGAAGTTTTTGTTTGTTGAGTTTTGGTGTTTGTTTTGGAGGGTTTTTTTGTTTGGGATTTTTTTGGTCGCTTGTGGTGTTTTTGTTGTTGCTTGTGTCGTTGATTGGTTGGTTTGTTTGGGGAAATATGTTGGTTTTGCTTGCTTGCTTGGGTCTTTTTACTTCTTAGTCCTGGGCAGTACCTTTTAAATCTCACACAGTTCCCTCATGCTATCTTGGTCAGTACGTGACCTTTTATCAAACTATTCTGTCACATTTCTGTAAGCTAGAAAAGCTGTAACAGTTTTGTTTATTGTGAGCTGTGCATGTATGCAGTGGTTGATGCCTATCAACCTTGAGTGGGGACTGTGGAATGGGAGTTCTTTAGGGCCTGCATGGCTGTGGCTCAGCTTTGGCTTAGAAAGGAGGACTTGCTGTAAGGAGAGCTGCCAGCTGCAGTCAGTGCAGGTGTGATCATTGAGACTTTCCTAGCAGGTGCAAGTGGAGGCACATAGTGCACCTTGTGAAATTAGGTACTGTCTGCAGCCTGAAGCCTGTGACTTTGCAGAAAATGTATGCTTTTAATAGTTCCAGTGAATTAGCAGCTAACTGCAGGTTTTAGGATCATTATGGGGAAATAACATAGAAATAGTATTGCATCATTCTTATAATCGATGTTGCACTGTTTAATCAGATTACATCAGTAAAATGTAATTCCATGGTTTTAAAATGATGATTCTTTAAAAAAAAAAAAAAATCTAATCCTTCAAGTATCAAATCATGCTTGATTTGTGCTTTTGCTAGAATGGTGTTTTGGAAACTCTAAATAATTTAAGTGGCTAGATATATGACCCTTTCTTAATGTTATACCTTATCAATACTGACTTACTGCATTGTTCTGATAGCAGATGTTGCTACCTGATGAATTTGTAGTTTCAGTTAGAATTTATAAACCTATATATACACAAAAAATACTACACCTCATAAATAATTATTTCTGCATAATCTTACTAAGTGCAAGCAAGAGAACTGAATATACTTGGTTTAAGATTTACTTTTGGATCTGAATTCTACAGAGAAGTTTTCCTTCTTCCCCCCCTTTTTATTTCTATAGTGTAGAAATTATAATCCAGAGTAAAGGAAAAAGGAGGATCTTATTTCTCATAAATATCTGAAGCAAATAAAGTAATCTTAAAAATAAACTGTATCTCTGGAGTGAAAGTGTATCTCTGGAGAGAATACTTGTAAAATGTAATGTGAAGAGAACCAAGTATTTGCAGTGTGGGTTTGTGTTTGGTTAATGCTCAAAAATCCCATGGAGGTGGTCTTTGAAAAGGAGAAGTCAGACTATAATGGAAAGAATGAAACAGGCTTCACTGAACATCCATTCTGCTATTGTTTAATATTAAACAATATATACTTGGAGATTGCATTTATTTAAAGAGATTTTAATTTAAGAAATCTATTTCACTGGCAGCATGCCCTAATGCTTCAGCTGGATAACATTCAGTGGTGTTGCACATCATCGACATCATTCATTATGCTATCACTTACATACCATACTATAATAAATGAAAAATATTTTATGGTCGTTAAAGTCAGAGGCAAGTGAGAAGCTGCAGCATAATTAACTGTCTGGAATTTTCTTGGAGACAGCTGTTCCAGAATTTTCTGTGGATGTGCAAAGCAGTATTATTTTTGGCAGGAGTTTTAGATTTTTGTCTGTCTTTCTTGGTAGCTCTAACAGAGTACATGTCACTGCTGTAATTCATGGATTTTGTTGTGGGTTGTATGCAGTTTAAGAAAGTAAACTTGTTTTAACCACGAAGGCATTCTATTCTATTTTGGTCGGGAGAAAAGGTGGGGAAATTACTTTGCCTTTAGGATTTTGGTTAATGTTGCACTCGAATTGCAGAGAGCAGCAGTGGCCAGTGCTGCTTACAATGGTAAGGGCTGGAGCCGAATTAAAGCCCCAGGCTAGACAAAGGGACGACTTTGACCGCTTGCATACGAAGGAAAGGTCTGTGTGAGTTTAGCTTGTGTCAATTCTGGCCTGAAAATAAGTTCATTACTAGGGAAGTGTTTCAAGTCGCTTAAATAAAAGCGTTAAGTTCTGGAGCGTGCTGGAGTTGTGGAAGCAGTTCTGGAATGTACCTGAGTTGTGAAAGCATTTCTTTCAAGTTTTTTTTAACTCTCCTGAAGTCTGCAAGCGACCTGAAATAATTAGCTTGGAGACCTGTCAGCTGCTTCTGCTTATTCATGTGGAGCACTGGTTGTGAAATTTGTAGAAGTTTATGTGTGGATGACATTCATTGGTGCTGTTAACTTGCTTATTCATTTGTGATTTAAAAATTTGGTTTATTTTTCTTCTTTATTTGTATCTAAACATGGCATTGGTCAGTTCAGACTTTGATGCAAAATAGAAGTCATTGACAGATACCAGAAGGTACCAAAACCATCAAAAATACTTTGACAAATTACCTTTTTAAAAAGAATGACTTTTTTTTATTCATAGATGGTAGTGTTCTGAAATAGTAAGGATTAATATAAAGGACTTGTTGAGTAGATTTACATTGTAGCTCACTGTTTGAAACATTGTGGCTTGTGATCAGGTCTCTCTCATTTTAACAGTCTGGTAACTATGCCAGAGCCAGCACTTAGTTCCGGAGGTTTTCCGCTTAACCTTTCTGAACCACATGCTTTTTCTATTCGACTGTCCATGTAGCTGAGCCTCTGTACTGCTTTGCTCTAAAGCAGCTGTTATTTTTTTTCAGCTTGAATGATTAAGAATGGGTAAGTTCTACTGGACAATTTCATTGTATGTTAACTGAAATTGATGGCACTCAGGAACTTCTTGCTTTCAAACAGCAGCAGTTTGTTATGAGAATTGATGCTGAACACATGAAGTCTATAGCAGGCCTCTGCTTTACAGAAATAGAACTGGAAGTCTGGCTGAATTCCAGGTCATTGTTTGCTGCAGTTGTCATTGTTACTTTATTTTTGGGTAAGGATGAGGGAAAGTGACTTAAAAGCCAGTAAATCTTGGAATCCGACAGGATAAGGGTTTCGTTATACTATGTGCTGGTGTAGATAAATAATCCTATCTAGCTCTGAAAGGCTTAAAATCAAATGTAAAATTAACAACCCAGTCTGCAATAATGTAGACTATTCTGTCCAAATACTGATGCTAAATTTCTGCAACAATTTATGTGAACCAGTGAATGTTAGTGTTCACTCCGGAAAAGTTAATATATGTCAAGGATCTCTATGGAACTTTGTTTTGAAGTTTTTTTTTATTATTTACCTTTAAAGTTCAGTCCTGTACCAAAAGTACAGGTTACTTGCTTTAAAATTTTAATTGTCTAAATAGCATAGATCTATTTCCCTTTCTAACTCAACTAGTTTTGTAAATATATAATTATTGTGGATTAGTTTATAATAATTTGTAGAGTAATATGTAGAAAATAAAACAAATTTCTGTATAAGTTAAGACCTACAGCCATCCTCTTCCTATATAGGATTGGGATGTTGTATGGGTAAACGTGGTAGCTTTACAGAATCCAGCTCAGATGATCCCTTGCAAGTGGAAATATACAGTAAAAATTTGTGTTGCATTTTCTGCTTCATGTTTTACATCTGACAAAGAGATTTTTTTAAAAAGCTTTCTGAGATGGTACTCTTACAGCTTAAAGTATGATGTGCTATTGAAATAGTAGCCTCCTTATAGCATGTGATATTAAAGACTTAGATTTATATTTAAACACTTTTGTGGACACAAATTATTCTTAAAGGGGAATGTGCTGATAATTGGACCACAATAAAAACACTGGGGTGAATGAGTTTACTCTCAGGCAGAGCTATGTGGCAGAACAATATTTTTTTCAAGAAAAGGAAAGTCTTCTCTTCCTAAAATGATCTCTGTAGGCACTTAACACTCCTTTCAGTAAGATACAAAAAAAATGTTAACTTTCAGAAAATTTTGAGTGATAACCTTCGAAAGACATGACCATTTAAAAATACTTAAAAGTAGGTTCCTAAGAAGAGTTGGCCACTTGAAAGTATGGGAAAGTAGGTTTCCCAAAAATACAGTCATATGTAAGCATAGAATTTGGTAGGTGGAGTGGGGTTTTGCTTAGTTGTTGGTGGGTTTGTTTGTGGCCTTTGTTGTGGTTTTCTTGGTTTTGTTTGGTTGTGATTTTTTTCCTTTTGATAGATTTTTTTGTTTTGTTTTGTTTTTGCCTTTTTTTTCCCCATATAGGTTTTCCTTTGTTTTTGGTGGTGTTTGTCTGTTTTGTTGTTGCTTCTTTGTTCTTTAGTCCTTCTTTGTTACAGCTCCAACTTGAATGCTTTTGCAATGCAGGTCGTGCAAATAGATAACTAGTCTTCCACTCCTAGTTCTGTTCTCTATTTCATGCGTCAAAATAGAGTAGAAATACACAAGCCTGAATATGTTTTTTAAAAATTGAACCAAAAAAGTTGATTTACCTGCTTAATGCTGAACCACAACAGAGCTGAGGCTACCTTGAGAAAAGTTTCATGTGACGTTAAAAAAGGACAGAGCAGCTGTGTGGTGTCACTTTGTACCTAAGTGTAACTTTTTTCCTTAAAAAAAATCCAGAAAGCATTACTGAACACACATTTAATGCAAAGATCGCATTGTCTTGGTTCTAGTTTAAATTACCCAGAGACTCAAATACAGTTAATAGAACTAGTAACAGTTATAGGATGCCTTTCCCTGTCCCCCCTTTTTTGCAAAGAAAAGGAATTAGCTGTAGAGAGGAAAAGAAATAGTCTCACTTTGGTTTGGAAGTTAAAAGAGAAAACTTTATCAATAAAGAAAAAGTATTTAAGGTAGGGGAGTTACAAAGAGGTATAGGGAAGGGAAAACAAGAAGCAAAAATAAATATATACAACCAGATTGATGCAGTGAGTTTGTCCACCTCATGGAATGATGGCCATGTGGTAAAATAAAAAAGTAGCAGGAACAGGAGGGTGGTGCTGGCAGGCAGGGAGGCAGGGCAAGAGAGAACACAACAGGAGGGTCCTCTGTTTTTATAGGGGTCTAAACTGGAAGTGGGAGTGGGCTAAGCACTAGACCTGGAGTAAGGTTCAGACCCACCCCTGTGGAGGAATCAGGAGAGAGTCAGGAGGACCTGGGTTCAGGGTCAAGACCACTCACTCCCCCAGGAGGGTTAACCCTTTACACACATACCAGTTTTTAAGTTACAGAAGGTTAAAAGCTGACAATCAAAGGTTAGTGTTTCTTGCTTTTGTGAATCATGCAGATAAGTTCATTTTCTTGACAAACAACTTCCATAAATGATGCTGAAAATTTTGATTTTTGTGCCCTGTAACTATGCTTTGTATGGTCGAAGCTTTAGTGCATGCATTGTTGGACTACAGTAATGTCCCATTTCCTCCTCTCCTATTCAGAGAAACTTTTAAAACTATTTTATATGGTGCCAGATCTATTTCTGACTCTTGTGTCCTCTCAGTCTGGACATAAGTACCAGAAACTCAAGGAGTACATTAATGTGTACTACATGAATCTGTGGTAAGAGAATACAAAGTTCTTTTGTTCAGAAATAAATGTACTATAAGTTAGGGAGGAAAGTCTGTTTTTGTGTCATCCAACTTCATGTAGAAAGAAGGCTGTGTCCTTCTTAAGAAAGCAGAAAAGTTTAAGTAGTCAAAGCAAATTCCTTCAAATTCCCAATTGAAGGCTCAGTGAAAAGGACATACATATGCTCCTTATAGAGGATATTATGGTGACTTCTGTATGTAGCATTTCTCATACTTTGGGAGAACACAGAGAAGAGACAGTGTTGGAGAAAATGGTTCAAGATGAGAGAACTGAATAGCTGTATCTTTAGTTGATCACAAGGATAAAGGTGAACTGAATATTACAGAGATATTGTTATCAAGAAAAAAAACAGAACAGATCCTTTATTAAGAGATCTGGAATAGCAGCTTACAGTTGGATTTTTTGATAGTAAGCAAGGAGGGCAATAGTCTCTCTGTGCATGTATTAGTCATATAGATTACATTCATTATAGATGTAGCTGTGAAAAGGGATGACAAATGCATGTGGTCAAACTAGATGATTTCCAGGTCAGACTCTTCTAGGGTCTACATTATTATGCTCCAGGATAGGGAGGCACTGCAGAGAGATCTGGACAGGTTAAATTGATGGGCTGAGGTCAACATAAGGAGGTTTAATAAGACTAAGTGCCAGGTCCTGCGCTCTGGTGACAACAACCCTAAGCAATGCCTACAGGCTTGGGACAGTGGCTGTAAAGCAGCTCTGTGGAAAAGAATCTGGGGGTGCCGGTGGACAGCTGGCTGAATATGAGCCATCAGTGTGCCCACCTGGTAAAGAGTGCCAGTGGCCTTCTGGCCTGTATGAAAAACAATGTGGTCAGCAGGAATAGGGAAGTGATTGTGCCCCTGTACAGTGAGTACTGGTGAGGCCACAGCTTGTTTCTGGGGATCACAGCATAGGAAAGACACTGAGGTCCTGAAGCGTATGCAGAGAAGAACAACAAGGCTGATGAGTGATTTGGAGGGCACATCATAAGAGGAGCAGCTGAGGGAGTTGAGGTTTTAGTCTGGAGAAGGGAAGGCTAAGGGAGATATTACTGCTCTATAAATATTACTGCAACTACCTGAAGGGAGGTTGTAGAGAGGGCGCTGTTGATTTCTTCTTCCAAATAACTAGGAATGGGATGAGAGGAAATGGGATTACGGTGTGCCAGAGAAGGTTTAATCTGGATGTTAGAAAAAAACTCTTTACTGAGGGAGTGATGAGGCATTGGAACAAGTTGCTGAAGGTGGAGCTGCTATGCCTGGAGGTGCTCAGGAAGCATGTAGATATGGCTCTTCAGGATATGGTTTAGTGGTTGTGGTAGCTGGGTTACAGTTGGACTAGATGATTGTAAAGGTCTTCTCCAACCTTAGTGTTTCTGTGAATTTTGTGCTGTATCTGCTTCCCCCCTCAACCTTCCTTGCAATAATTCTTCATCAGCTTCAGACTTTGACTAATGCATGGGTCCAGATTTCTGGACCACCAGCTTGCTGAATGACTGTAAGTGTCATTCGATGGATGAGCAGGTGCTCTTTTGCTTAGGTGGCAAACCTGTCATGTACACAAATGTGGTTTCCCTCCCTTAGAAGGATAGGTGTTTTTCAACATTAACAGAAATAGCTTGTGGGTTGTGGAAAAGTAATTTTTTTAGATAATGCTAGGACAAAATTGAATAAAAAGATATGTTTTTATTTTCTTCCAACTGAAGCAATGGAATTTATTGCAAGAATTTATCCATTGTTAACTCTTTGGTTTGAATTCCAACTTTAGATTATGCTATCAAGTGTTATCTTAGGAAGAAATCAGAGTGAAATGCGTTTGTCAGAAAAGTTGAAAAGTCAAAGAATATTTTATTTTCATCTTACTCTTCCAAGCTATAGATGTGTTCTGAAAGTATGTTTTTAGTGTTAATTGGGTTTTAATGCTAATAACATAGGTCTGCCTACTGTTGTGTTGAGTCTTTTAAGAACACATTTGATTTGTGTTTCTTGTCTGCTTCAGAGTTGACCCGTGTGTGGGAAAGAATGAGGGCCTGTTTCAGGAAATGAAACATTTTATGTGCTTACAAAAAATGTAGTATTCCCGTGTGTTGATTGGCAGAGACTGTTTAACTGCTTCAGAATCTTTTAGATTTGAAACTGATGATTTCTGCTCCTTTGCATCAAGTGAACCATTGCAGTGCAATTGCTTTTGAACAGCTAAATACATGGATTAAAATATTATCTTCTGCCACCTTCTTCTCTCCAGAAACTCTGTCATTGCTTTCTTTTTCCTTTTAATTCTCGTGAAAACCTTTGGATTTGCTTCCTACTTCTACTTTCTTGTCTGTGGTCTAGAACTCAGAGTTCTGCCCCATGAATGGAAGTGGTTGCAATAGTTATGCCTGTGCTTTAGTCATAAATCCATTTCTTGTGTGCTCGCTCTGACCATCTGGGTTTGAAGTGGTTTTATTTTTCCTCCCTTTGTCCTTACTCTACTATTTTAGACTAGCATTCAGCTGCTAGTCTGTAAGTGGTGCAGCAGTTTCTGCAAAACTGGAGGAGGTTTGCTAATCCTGCAGATGGTCAGACACATGCTCACTGTTCTGGACCACTAAGTTTATTGCTAGCTAAGCCACCTTGTTTTAAGAGTTGCTCTTAGCTGTTAATACAGTTCTGTCTTCTTTAAAGGCACTCTGGATCCCCTACACTGATCATATAAGACTTTAGCAGAAAAACTAAATGTGTATTGGAAGGGTTTATACCAAGATTTGTGGTAAAATTGCATTGAGAGTCCTCTAAGAGTGACATAATAAAATAGAACTGAAAATATGCCATGCCTTTGGCCATCCTTTTAATTGATTCTTTCTATGCGTTATACTGTACCAGTTGTATATCCAGTCATGTGAGATGATAGATATTGATGTCATTTTAAAAAGGATAAAACCAAAGATCCAATAAAGAATTAGAAAGGTACTTATGAAAGATATCTCTATAAATAGAGAGATGATGCCTCTGTATATAGAGCTGGTGAACAGTATAAAGTCACTTGGGGTTGGTTTTTTTGGCCTTACTTTTCTTCACGGTTTTAGGATTATTTTTTGTTTGTTTCAGATTAATATTTGAAAGGGAGGAGTTTCTCTTTTTAAAATACTGTCTCTCTGTTCCTCCGCTTCCATACTGTCATTCTGTCCAGCTATTTTCTCTAGCCTAATGTAGTTAAACAGCAGGACAAGGAGTGTCTTTTGGTTCAGTGTGTATTAAGGCTTGAAAGATGTGATTAAAACAATAATTTTAAAATTAATCTAGATAAATTATAGATTTCTTTAACTGAAGATTTTCACAAAGATCCTCTAGGGGGTTGTTAGAAGAGAGTCTGGAAACCTTCCAGAGTGTACAAGAAAGGACATCCTTCTGTAGTCACAGTGGTGTTTCCACCTCAAGGACCCCTGAGATCCCAACTACTGATCTTCTGAGACCACATTGCCAAAGGAATGTGAGGAACTGGGCCAGATTGGAAAGGAAAGTGCGTGTTGGATCTTGGAGGGAGTATGGAGCCAGTAGTGGGAATCTAGTGCTGCTGTTTACTTCCTCCCAACCTTCTCACTCTCCAGAGCAGAGGTGATCCTCGCCACCCTTCTCCCACTTAAGTAAGCTTAGTCATATCTAGTAATTACAGTTAGAGGATAGTGATGATCTTTCTGCTGTAGACTTTGGTCAGCATCATTAGCTTTATTTCTGCTAAATTAACAATTAAAAGAACATTCATCTGTGCAGTGCTAGTCCTGAAGGAATTCTGATCCCTGATTGCGATTTGCAGGCAGTAATGTCAGGCAAGCAGTGAGCGTGCTAGAAGACACTGATTCCTGTTTTAAAGTTCACTAAGCACTTCTGCCATGCCATATTGAATTTCATAACCTTCACTTGAAAACAATGAAAACCTCAAGAACTGCTTCTTTACCAATAAGAGTTTTTCTTTTAAATATCTCTGTTTCTAATTACTGGATAGTGCTATGCTGTGGTTGGCATTGACTGTTTCAAAGAAAGAAAAATAATGTTCTGTTCTGTTTTTCAGAGAATGCAGAATCCATCGATCTCAAACAGTTTTTCGACCTACATTTCTCACATATATATTATGTGTTCTTTGAAAACTTTGTAACTATTGAAGTAGGCCTTAAGCAAAAAGGTAAGCATTTAAAATGGAACCTTTTTGTCTTGGTGCTTTTTTTTGGCATAAAGTAAAGCAGGATGTGATAAGCTGTGTATCTGTGGCCACAAGTGGCAGCATTGGCTGTGAAGAAATATGCATAAGCACTGACTTTGCAACTAAATTCAAAATAATTAGATGTGCATGCAGTGGAGATGAGCAAGGAATGTTTATTCTCTGATGACTGGTTTTGCATCTTTTACAAAGAGAGGATTTTTAAGGTGTTACACTTCTGCGTTCTGCAGAATTATTCTAAGTTTTTGGTGTAAAAAAATACTGTGTAATTGATGCCATCATAGGAAGTTACACAAGCTGTTGTAAACCTTAACTATGAAATGTACTCTCTTATTTGCAGGAGTGCAAAATTGTGATTGTAGAAATGCAAGGGTTTGTTTGGCACGTCTAAGGATCTTTGTATTTACGTGTATTTTCATAGTGAAAGTGCATCTTCTGTTCATTTTTAATTGCATCTAGGTCACAAGTCTCAGAGAGAAGAATTAGATTCTATTCTTTTTATTTTTGAGGTAAGATAACTTGACTATTTTTGTGTTATTTTTCTTTTCTTTGACTTACGTCCTGTTAAATACAGCTCTTCTCCAGTTGCCTAGAAATACATGTTATATTCAACTACATTCCTTTTTCCTGTTGCTTAAGGTTGAATATATTGCTTTGTGTGAGAAGAAAAATAATTTGACTTGCAGTTTTGCAGGAAGATGTCCTAACTGGAAAAAATGTTTTCTGCATCTGCAGATAGCTCATTGTTTTGCCATTATTGATTGCATTTCTCCCTCCCCGCTGCCCTGCCCGCAAATGTATTGTACACTTTAAAATCCTATGAAAAGTGGTTTCTGAATATTTATGATCTGTTTGAGCTTTTGATTGCATATTATCTCTGATTTTTCTCATAATAGATGATTACTGCAGAATTAACTTTCATAGATACCTTTTATATGCAAAAAGATTTGTTATTTGAAAACAGCATTTCACAACTTCATTATGAAAAGCACATCTTGACTTAATTAAGATGACTTTGATACTAATTTAATGAAATCAGAACATTTCTGAGTGGAGACTAGAAATAGCTTAGAATGTCAAGTTTTTCTTTTTTTTTTTTTTTTTTTTTTTCCAGTGGAGGTTTCTAGGTGTAGAGTAAGGATTGTGTTTTTTAAAAATAGGTAAAATTGAAAGCTGATGAATGCTTATCACATGGTTGACTACAAATTCAGAGAGGCTTTTGGGAGGTATTTTTGTCTAGTTTTAGTAAGGTACATTGGTGCTTAAAACTGTAGGGTTAGTTGTTACAAGTAGAGTGAATCTGAAAAGAGCTAATTTGTTCACCAGCTCCTTCATGAAGGGGCAGTAGATGACCTGTGCTTTGGATGCAGCTGTGCAGGCTGCTGAAGGGCCACAGCCAGGAATTCATTTGGGAAATGAGTGCTAATGCCCCTATGCTATAAGCAATATCCATCGGGGAGAGGCTGGAGCCAGAGAAACTCTGGTAACCTCTGAAGTCTCTGATGAATGACTTGCCAGACAGGGTGTTGGAACCTTTGGGTTTCTTAGCATTAGGAATGGGATTGTCTTGAAAGGATAGTAGTGCTTCCAAGGAAAGCAGTGTGGAAATTTTCTAAGTTAACTCTTCAGCTTCTATTCTGTGGGCTTTGTGAAAGCACTTTTAGGTCTCCTGAGAGTGCTGTTTGCAACACAGATCTTTGGATTCTTTTTTTTTCTGTAGAAAATTTTGCAACTCCTTCCAGAAAGGATTCATCAGAGGTGGCAATTTCATAGTATTGGTAAGCAGATTTCCTTTCTCTTTCTTATTTTCGTAATCTTATTTTTTTAGTAGTAGCTATCATTAGTTTGTGCTACTCGTTTCCTTAATCTTTAAATGAAAAAACAGGGACATGTCTAGAATAACCTAATACAACCTCTGCTGAACTAGAGCAACTGAGACAGATACTCATCTAGTTCTGCTCCCTGTTGCAGACTCTTGAAACTACGCTAGGGGAAAAAAAAAAGAGGAAACAAAACAAATATCCCCACCAATGTAATGAATGCTCTTCCAGATAGAATTAAGTCTGGAAATCTGGAAATAGAATAGTGACTGAGAAGGAACAAGAGCAAGTGGAAGTTGCTTTGTAATTTTTTTTTTTTCTCAGTAATATATTTTAAAGTTATGGTGAGATCTGTATTTGTAAATGGGGAATGCTGATACTATGCACATTAATGATTTGAGAGTCACTTATTTTAATGTACATATTCGAAAGAGTCCCAGGAGAAAGATGTGTTGTGGGTTTTGAGGAAGGTATGAAAGGTGATCTTTGATATAATTTCTTTTCCTTCTGGCATAGAGTTGCCTGAGGATATCAAGTTCACCAAGATTAAACTGGAGATTGCCAAGGACTTGTTTAAAAGCTACTATCAAGTCTGACCGAGAACTCTTGACATCTTAATAAAGAACAAACAAATATATATCCTGTATTTTAACATGTGTTAGCGTGTATATATTAATGTCTATATATTTTCCTTCTTTTTAGGATTGATTTTAAAGAAGCTTCTTCACACTGGAAATTCATTAAAGGTATTGGGAAAAGTTGCATATTACTTTTGGCTATATACTTCATAATGCAAATAAGAGAATAAGGATGAATTTTTGTGGCTTTGGGGTTCAGGCTGTCTTAGAAGTTGAAGAGTATCTATGCCAAGGAATAACATAGTTCTGATATTGCAGCATACAACTGTGCCGCTCCTCTGTCAACCATTTACAGTTTTTACTGGTGCTGAAATTCTCTGGAGGGCCAGGAGAAGACCACTTTAGGCCTCCATCACTTTTCTTAAAGAAAGAATGGAAGAGAGTAGAATGGGTCTTTCTCCTACAAAAACCTCACTCTGTCATAATTCATGAACACATTTAGAAATTTTATTATGGTCTTTGTATTTCCTGGAAAACTCATGTGGCATCTTCCAATGGTCAGGCCAAGTGATTAGACATATGTTGGTTTTCTTCCTTTTCTTTTAGAGAAAACCCTATGAAAGAGTTTCTGTGGGGCAACCAGCAATGAAGGTGCCAAGGCTGTTCTTACATTTCAGCAGGAGCCTAGGTGGTCATACTGTTCACATCTTTTCTGCCACTCCCTTTCTTGCTCCAGGTCAAATGGAAATGGTTCTTTTTGTTTTGTTCTTTAAGATACGGCGAGAGGGTGTGCGCCTCTTTCTTTTGTGGCTGCAAGCACTTCAAAATAACTGTAGTAAAGAACAACTATGGATGTTTTCTTGCTTGATTCCTGGATTTTCATCACCACAGTCTGAATATGGCCCCCGAACACTAGATAATCTCATTAACCCTCCACTTAACGTTCAAGAAAGTAAGTAATTTGGTAATACTCCTCAAATCTCTCTGTAGTTTGATTCTTAGCACAGAAAAGGCAAGTAGAAGTAACAAAAAAGTAATATACAGATGTACCCAAGGGCATTATAGAGCCATTATTTGTTTCCTGCAAATTTATCAGGTCTTCCTATAACAACTTTATCTTTTCTTTGTTTTTCTTTTCAGGGTAGATTAGTTTTGGTTTGCCTTTTTTTATTTTAAAAAGTATGGCCATAGTAGTTTAACACTTAAGCTGCCTAATGTGTTGTAATTCTTAATAATTACAGTCAGAAGCCACATCTGCTGCAAACTGACCCAGGCAGATTCTACTTGTGTTGAACATTTGCGCCAGCTTTGGCCATGCTTTAGAAAGTAAGCTATGCAAAGCAGTTTGTGGTATGGCCTTCAAGAGAATGAGTGGTGGTTAGGGCAATGTATGAAGCCAAATAGTTGATCTTTCTGCTGTGTCTGTGTGTGACCAAGCAGGTAAAGCTGTGATATTCTTGTGGTTCAGAATCTTTCAAAAGAATCTGACCTTGAACATGGCAAGGACGAAGGTTAGAGGAGTTTGTTTCAGGGAAAAGGTTTGAGCTTTCTGAAATCAGGTTTTTATACTTTCTAACTATGTGTTTTTAATGTGAGGATTATTATCTTGACCCTAATCAATAAAGCGAGGATGATTTTTCTCTTAAGATGAGTCTTATGACAGTTTTTCCCTTCACTCTAGCAATAAGTATCAAATACTAATAACTTTGAGGAGGGAGCCTCTTGCTTCCTAACTCAGTTTATTCCTGTTAGCAGGATTTTAGGCTCATTAATTCCAATTGGATGGGGTCATTCATGTAAAAGTGAGTAAGAAGCTGCTTTCCTTGGAACATTACATGCTGTTGCCTTTTTTCCATCTCCACCCAGTGTTTTAGAGCTGAAACAAGCATTGATTTGTAGAAGTAAGCAGTGTCACCTTGACTGGTCATGAAAATTTGCTGAAACTTGGCAGAGGAATTTTGCAGTGGGATAGCTCTGCAGATAAAAATTTGCTATGTACATTAATAAATTCCGAAATAAATGGATTACACTTTCTGTAAAAATTCCTTCTTGGCAGGTAGATTCCCAGGATGCATAGGGAAAATTTAGTAGTGTTTTTTTTTTTTGTTTGTTTTTTTTTTTTTTTAGTCTGCTGTGCTTTTATGTAAGGATTCAGTTCCAAGGTAGTTTATTAGCTAAAATGTCCAAATTTTCATTAATCTATGCTTCATTGTTTTGCTTGTAACTGTCTCTGTTTAGTCCAGTGAATCTCTAATTTCATTACTTGATAAATATCTGTACATGAGAAAAAATGCTCTAAATGTTAGATGTACTTTTCTTTTTCTTTTTTTTTTTTTTTTGTTAAATAGCTCAAGTAACTATAGAGGAAATTACTCCACTTGTGCCTCCACAATCAGGAGATAAAGGACAAGAAGATTTAACAAGTTATTTCTTAGAAGCACTTTTGAAATACATAGTAATTCAGGTATGTGCTGTAGTTTTCAGAAAAACAAGTATGAGAAAGCTAGTGCCTGTTTATCTGTTACAAGAAGACATTTACAAGTAGCACTGCAAAGTTGTATTAAAATGTTTTAAACATTGCTTCTCCTCGCCTCTCCCTCGAGTGTCCTTCCTAAAATTCTCCTCAAAAATTTTCACTTACCTTCTCTGTGAGGATTCACAGGCCTGTTACCACAGATCTGACATCAGATTGCAGCACAGAGTGAAAACAAGACCTGTCAGTTAGCACTCAATGATGCATGAAAGTAGATATGTGTAATTCAACACAAAGTCATATCTTCTGCTGCTTGTGGTTGACAAACTTGTTTCATATTGCCAACTGCACAAATTAATCCAAGTACCTATTGTAATAAGTATGTGGACACTTGTTAGTTGAAATGTTTTGGAAGAAATTGTCAAACAAATTTTCAGGGTACCATGAGTAGTTGTCATTTTAAAACTTAATAAAATACAAAAGGTTTCATTAAAAAGAATTCACCTGAGTTTGTTGCTTGAATTGGGAAGATGCCCATAAAAGCAGCTGTGTTTCTAGTATTTTCAGTATTTGATATCTTCAAGTTCATTTTGAAGCAATGTTTTGGAGTACAGACTTTGTTTCAGACATTTCCCAGCTAGTTTCTGTTCCAGCTTTCTAAAAATGCTTATTAAAATGCATATGAATTTGTTCCAAAGAGATATCTTCTACCAAAGACATTGCATCAGTTGTCTTTATCTTCTGCTTCTAGACATTTAATTTATGCAACCTCTTTTTTAAGGTTAAGAGTTTGGAATGGAAGAACAAGGAAAACCAGGAAAAGGGATTTTCATTTTTATTCTCAAATTTTAAGAAATACTACTTACCTTCCATTTTCCCAAACATCTGTAAGGAGACCAGCTTATATAACCCAATACTTGGTAAGTGTTAATGCAGCAGTTAAAATCATTACCTTTTCTCCATTAGAGAATACAGCAAAGCATTCTTGCAAATAATTGTTTGCATTTAAGCAAATCACGTTGCCCATAGAGAAGTGTTTCTTATGAAAGAACATGCTATGGTTCCCGTTCATGGTTTTCAATTCTCTGTTCATGGAGATACCTGACCCTTTCACTAGAGTCAAGCTTGCTACCTGTGTCAGGTAAATTAAATCCTTGTAAATCAGTTCTTTAATGAGACCTCTGTTGATTTAAGTGGTGCCATGACGCAAAACTCCTGCTGCTAAGAGGTGTTAGTGTGCTGTTCTTTGGAGTGTGTTGGCTTTATCTGTAGAGATCTGTAATGTTTAGATCATACTGTGCTTGCTAACAGGTCAGACATGGCAAACTTAATTGTGTTTTTGTGTCAACTGTATTTTATCAGAAGCTTGCAGTGGGAAGAGGAAGCAAGGATTTAACACAATCTTCAAAGCCGGTGGTGGTAGAATGTGTTTTCCCATAGAGAAAGCAGAATTTCAGGTGTTTGCTAAGCTAACCTAGAGTTTTGTTTTGAGGCTTTAGTTCCTTCTAAACTAGAAGATTATTTGCAAATCTTGATTTGCTACCTCACATTTGAATGCTCTCCTGCACATGTTGGATGTAAGCCAACAGAGTTAAAGACTGTTGTTCACAAAGCAATACCATGTATAAAGGCTTTAAGCTTCTGTGTCATTACATGAATAATATGGATGCACACTGCTCCTCTTACCTGTTGATGCAGCATCTCAAAAGGATTAGTAGTGGTCTCTAGACAAAATTTCATATTCTGAAACCAAGCTGTCAGAGAAGTTTGTGGAAAAGGTCTTAGCTTCTGCCAATCCATGTATTTGGATTGTGGCTTTCTTCACTTCAGAGATGGGTGTTTCAAAACCATGTTCTTCTGGGAAAGACAAACAGTGGACATTCTCATCTAGGGGCGAAGAAACAGTGTAAATTCATGCATAAAGACAATAGAGCAAGAATTGTTTGAAGATACTGCAGAGGTTCAGTGATAAAATAGCTACAAGAAGGATGGCAAGCAATGCTGAGAAAGAAAACCTACTGCTGCTTGACATCCTCAGACAAGAAATGTGGAAACTATTATCCCTTTCTATGAAGATCCTGACTGAGTCTTCCATAGAAGTGTTACTGTAGTCCTCTACTCTGTGAACCGCAAACAATAATCTTCCAAGGCCTTAGTAAAGAAGAGGACAATGGGAAATGGGAAGAAATGGGCACAGATCTTCAAAGCTACTGAGTCTCAAATTGTGCAAAGAATGTTGGGAATCATACAGTAATGAAGGCCACAGAAGCACTGGTAAGTAGAATAGTCCTTTCTCTTCAGTTTTCTTCTCTGGCATGCCTCTTCCCAAGCAATTTGAAAATAGTTCTGTGCCTGTTTTGGACCAGATTGACACCATTTAGGCAGAAAATAAAGCAAACTTGGGCACTGAGCCTGCTACTAAAAACAGCTCTTCTGTTACTGATGTAATGTTTAATTTAGGAGGAGTCGTGAGTTATGAATCAAACCAGTAGTTGTAGTAAGCAAGCACTTACACAGGGCTTCACTGGAGATAGCATCTTGCATCGAGAATTTTTTTTTATTTTTTACTTCTTTCTGGTAAGGCAGATTTTCAGGTACTGGTTACAGTAACAACCTCAAAGTATTTCATTTAATCAGAACCTGTTGTAAGTGAGGCTTACAGGAGCCCGTGAGACTATTGGGGTTTCTTTTGTTTTGAATGTCTTTTAACGTCTGTTTACATTCTGAAAGATGATCTTTAGAAACTGTTTGGTAAACTACAGATAGGCAGTAAGATTCCAGAGATGTTTCTCCCATCATAGTAACGTGCCTTTTGTGGAAATAATAAAGTGGGCTGTCCTAGAGCTCTCCACAGCTCTTCGTTCCTTCTGAAATTTTGATTGCCTTAAAGTAAGCGTGATCAGAACTACAAGTGTCCACTATCATAACTGTGCTTTCAGCAGCCTTTTCATTTTCTACCCTGTGTGTCTCTTCCACCGCCTACAGCTAGCTTCCTGCTCTTTTTGTCACCAGCTCATGTGAATTTCCCAGAGGGAAAGGGTGGGGTGTAGGACAAGCACAAAACAAAATAGAAAGGAAAAATGGAAACTTGAGGAAAGGGAATATTTGCACTTGTGCTACTTGATTTTATCTAACAAGCTTCTGTTTTCTTTTTACATCAGTGTCCTCATCTGGATCCTTGACATCTACTTCCAATATGGACAGAAATGCGAGACTACATGAAAAAAATGAAGGAGTAGAAGAGAAAGACTGAGAAGTAGCTGCAGCATGTAATACAATTGAGAGGAGAAAGAGGGGATGATCTGAGGTGATACCAAGAATCTACAGGAGACCGTGCTGCAAAGATGTTTACTGCACATCTACTGGATGTCTTGTCTTTCTGAAAATACTGCCAGTGCTGCAGCCTTCACGTGCTGATGGATGCGAATAGATACCAGAAAGAACTGACTTTTGTATTTTTGATTACTGCACTACTAGGCATTTGCTTCCTTTTTAATCTGTTGTGCTGTTAGATGCTTCTACTTAAGATACCTTGATTTTTAGTTTTCTTATTACCTTGCTGTTTTTCACAGGATGAAAACAGTGTAGTGGTTTTGTTTGTAGTAAATAAACTCCCTATCAGCTTTTAAAAAGCATTCTGTTCATTTCTTACTTAGGTGAATGGTATGCAGGAGTCATGTAGTTTGGTTGGTTGTTTTTTTTTTTCTCTAGAAGTAATGCTTCTGCTAGTAATGGTGGGTTCACCTTCACATTCTGTTCTGGGAACATTCCACAGTTTAGCAGTATCATGATGAGTTTATCACTCTTGAAATGATGCTGAAATAGAACAGTTGCATATACTCAGTGCTGGTGCTGCATTCTGGTTTTTGTATTTGTAATATTAATAAGGAAACCATTACAGCAATCTGGCAAATAAGGTGTTGTTGACTTTGACTTAAGTTAATTGTTTAGATAGCAGCTGATTATTTCTTTACTGCTGTCTGGATTTCCTCCTGGATTATGATACCATAATCTGACAGAAATTGTGCTGTATGCCTTGCAACAACTCTTGACCTTGCATTGAAAAGATGCAATCAGAGAACAACCTTCTGTTCATTAGCATGACTACGTTGCATCTTCTTTGACTTCCACTATTAGTATTTTTGAACTGCCTCCTGGCCTGTAAAACCATGGAACTTACCCATGTACTACAACCTATGGAAGAGTTGAAGTGCTGAAGTACCATCTCTGTCCAATCTATCACTCTTCATATCTGGATAAGACATCACTTTCCATGTCTCGTTTGTTTGTTTTGTTGTTGTGTATGTGCTGTCACCAGGTGAAAATTGGGATTCTGAAATGCCAGCATCAGGCTGTGTTCTGACAGCACATGTCATAATCAGTCCTTAGACAAACTTCTTTTATTTTTTTTTATCAGAGTGGATCTCACACTTGTCTTTCTAGAACTAGGAACAGAGATGGCATATTGCTCCCGGAGAAATGTCATTCACTCTTGAAAGTTTTGTAGCTTCAAATTGATTAGTATTGCAGAAGTGTTTAGTAGTATGTCTTGGGTTGTGAAATGATGTTCTGCATCATCAGAGTTGAACTGGCCTCTTCATATTTGTCCCTGTAGAAATGTGCTTTATGCACAATGTACAAATTGTCTGTCAGTGTGTGTCCTGCCTCCAGCTGCTGCCCCCTATCTTTGTAATATTTTCAGCATGGATGTCAATGTCACCCACATTTTGTTATGAAGGACTCTTGCTTTCTTCTGAGTCATATTCAGGAATGCTGATGACACTGTCAGGATCTTCTGTTGCTAACACAGAAGAGAAACAGTTCTGAACCATCATGTAGAATATGGGATGGAGAAAATGGAGTTGTAGGTCACAGACCCCAAATAACTACGGTTCTACCAGTTGGCATCCTGCTGGGCATTATTCTTTACAATCCCTGCAAGCCAGTACAGAATCATGTTCCAGTTAAGTCACAGGAAGGTGCATGCCCCTGGCTCTGGCACTCAGCTCCAGCAAAATCAGGTAGTGCAGATATGGCACTGAGGCTGTGAAACTCAGATGGCTTTGGAGAAGGATTTCTCTCTCATCTTTTCATCTTTCTCTGATTTGCAGGGCCAGAAAAGGCTGTGTTTATTGCATCTGCTACTGTTAAAATACTGTTAGGAATTAAAGCTCTCCCACTGTAGCCATGATTACATATTGGGATCTATATCTAAACAACGCTCTACCCACATCACTAAAGTATACTGCTTTATTGTGGGTTACTGCAGACTCAACACAGAGATAATTCTAGGGATGCTTTAGGAAATATGGTGATCCCATGCATCTGAACTGCAACTGCTTTTCTTAGTAGGTTTGTTAATCGGGTATAAGTAACATGTAGGACTCTTAAAAGGCTGCAAAATTACTTGAGTTACATAACTTGTTGTTTAGTAACTTTAATTGCTATAAATGCTTATTTAAAAAAGAAATTTGACAATATCTTAATTCTGAATGAAAATAGTTTACTTGTATGGGCTGTGTTCTGGTGTAGTGAAGTTATTTTGCTACTTTGTAATTTTCAGTGGAAGTGTGAAGTAGTGACCTTGCTGAAATCTGAATATTGAGTATAGCACATAACTTAAAAAGGGTGGAAGAAAACTGAAGAATGTCTTCACTTGTTTAAGAAAATGAAAGGCAAACAAAGATGTAAGACTACAGAAATCAAAGAACAGTTTAGGTTGGAAGGGACCTCAACAATCATCCAGTTCCAAAGCCCCTACCATAGGCAGGGACACCTCCCACTAGAACAGGTTGCTCAACACCTCAGATTAAAAATTTTGAAGGTTTTGCATAGCAAAAACAAGTTGCTGTCGATTGGCCTAAAAATGCTGTTCACTTCTAGGAGGCAACTACAACCCTTTGGTGTCTTGTTCTCTAGTCTTGAAATTTTGACATCTATTTTGGCATGTACTGGGATGAGTTGTGTGACAGTAAATATGAAAGACTAGTACCTTTGAAAGTTCACATGGTGGTTATGGTTTTAGGATTTCTTTTTTATATAGAGGTTTCTCTCTGCACCTATTTTCAAGATGCTGTATTTCCTTACAGATATACCACAAATAAGACCAAAGCCACACTATGTAATGGTTAAGAAAGATGCTGAAACCAATGAGGCAATGTATTGCACAAAAGAACCTTTCATCAAGGCTCGTGTTATTGTCATTCGGTGGTTGGTGTCTTTCTGGCTTGAGCCAAAACCTCATACAGGACCTCATATTCCTGGGATGGAAGGTGAAAATGTGCCAAAGAATATTCAGGTAAAATCAAATATACCAAAAAAAAAAAAAAAAAAATGTTTTCATGTTTTTCTCTTAATTTGTGTGTCTGTGGTGTGCACTCCTCCAATAATTATAACTAATGAAGAATTAAAATAATTGTGAACAAATTTTCTTATGTGAGTTCATTTTAGAAGGACTCACCTTGAGAGTGGTTGAGGTTTTTGAGTGGTTTAGGCTTTTGGCTTTTTTAATTCTACTATTCTGTTTTTAATCAAATAGAAGTAAAAAACACTTGAAATACAATGAAATATTTTTTTTTTATTACTCTTGAATTCTTTGTACTGTTCTGAACTATACTGTCATATGACTTAGATTGCATTGTTTGGTGGTTGTACTGAAGATGAACTATAAAATATTCATTAATTTTTGTTTCAGAGAGCAGCTGCAAGCATGGCTTCAAGGGAGGACAACAAAAATGACAGTACAGATAAGCAAGATAAAAATGCAGAGCCAGAACAATCTCATTCTAACACGAGTACCCTAACAGAAAGAGAGCCAAGTTCCTCCAGTCTTTGCAGTATTGATGAAGAGCATCTAACTGATATTGAGATTGTCCGAAAAGTGTTTTCTTCTAAAAGGAGCAATGTTAATTTTCTAACTGAGATTTTCCGACAGGTAAAGAACCCTCTTTAAAACGCAAAAATAATTAATATTATATAGTAAATTATTATTATGTTATGGTTTTCCTTCAGGAGCATTTGGTGAGCATTATATAAACATACAAGTTTTGTCTATCATCTTGTCTTCAAGAATTGAAAAGTTAAAATCGTGAAACATTTTCTGTGCAGAGTATCCTCAGTTCTTGTTTTTTCTTCTTTAATAACCAGTTCAACAGCATCTAATTTGAATTTTGCAGTTCTCATAGATAGGATTGTTTCATTATTTCATACATCAACCCTATCACTATTAGAGTTCACAATCAAGCAAATAAAAATAGGCCTTCTGTGGGAGTCTGCAGCTGCTAAAGAGCAGTTTTAGGAGCAGTTGGATGGCCTTATCTTGATAGTGTTCATGAGAGTGGGACAGGTAGCTATAGAAGGTAATGACTTCTGTTTCTAACCCTGCTGTAACTGCCAAAAATACTAGCCGAGCGTAGTCAAAATAGTGTTTTGAAGCTAGTAAACAAATTTCAGTAGAGCATAAACCAGAAAATGGAATCTCTTTTTATAATGTGAATGTGGGGAAATATGAAAAGGTAGACTTTCTTTATGCCCTGTGCTCTACATCAAAAGATGCTGAGATTTTTCTGAAAAGTACTTAAGAAAAATATACTCTACTTTCAGTTTAAATGTATAGCAATAATTGCTTTCATCAACAGAAAAGTAAACATTTAAGAACTCTGGGATATTTGGATGAAATACATGTTTCTGAATGAGGCAGACATGCCAGAAACTTTTCTATATCCCCTGTGTTGAGGGGCTTGGTCAAATGAAAGATAAGACAGTTACAAGGTCCATCTTGACAGGGTTTTGGGCTACAACATTTAAACTGTATTCTTACCTTGAAAGGTTGGTCTTACATGATCCTTGAGGTCCCTTCCAACCTGGTATTCTATGAATCTATGAAGGAAATAAAGATGTTACCTGAATAGAGCTGCTGCTCAAGGGTTTACAAAGTCTAAGGCACTGAATGTAGAGTCTAGATTATTGATGTTCTGTTTAGAAACTGCTCTCCAGAGTGAAAGGGACAGCAAGGGCAGTTTTCTTCATTCTTTTCACAAGGCACTCTGAGAGGTTTTTAAACTGTTTAGATTTCCTGTGTGTTTGTGAGATTTTTTTTAAAGTAATTGTTTAGCCAGAAGTGGAATTCATTTCTAATATGCAAGATGTTTGCACTGTTCCTAAAACACCGGGGCCACGTTATTCCAATCAGGAGGAGGTTTCAGTGATACTGAATGATGGGAAGATTGTAGGAAAAAAGTTTTATGTGTATCAGACTACAGGGTACAAGAAAATGCTTAGAGACTTGCAGAAGACTGTTAGATGTGATAAGGGATAGTGATAATTGTGACGTTCTTAGTTGAATTCTGTAACACACACACCAAAGTTCTTTTTAGTGTGATACTGGTATGAAATACCTGTTTCCAGGGAGAAAATGTACTTCTTATGTCAACTGGGCACTCCTTAAAGACCCTGACAGCGAGTTTTCACCATTCACACCATAGACTTCATAAAACTGTGTTAGTGTAGTTTACCTGCTCTTTTTCTAATGGGCATTGTGGTCTTCGGTAAATGTATTTATAGTTAATTAAAGCCTGACATGTTAAAAGTTTCTCATTTCTGACTAGCTGTTAGGAGTGTAGCAGACACAGAGAACTTCCTGAAGAGGGCAGTGATCAGCCATCACACTAATGTCAATGCAAGATTTAAAAAAATATTCTGAAGGGTTTTTAAATCCTTTCTAAGGATACTGGTTTATTAAATTTCATTTAGCTTAAAGTAAGATACATGGCTACCAGTAACGTGTGTCACTTGCCTTTTTCTTTGTCTCTTAGAACTGATTTAACTATTCTTACCAAGTCCTCTGAATGGAAGATGTAATAGAAACTTCTGCTTATTTGTTTTGCAGACTTTTGAGGAGTGTGTGTGTGTTTTAGTTTCAGCAGGCTAAATGTTGAATTAAGTATGTCTGTATGGATTCTTAGAATCAGATAATGATTTGGGTTGGAAGGGACTTCTAAAGGTCATCTAGTCCAATCCCCTCTGCAGTAAGTAGGGATGTCCTCAACTGGATCAGATTGCCCAAAACCGTGTCAAGCTTCACCTTGAATATCTCCAGGGATGAGGCCTCAGCTACTTCCCTGGGCAACCCTTTCCAGTGTTCCACCACCCTCATGGTAAAAGGCTTGTTTCTAATTCTAATATGTCTCTTTGGCAGTGAAGGTTTCAAAATACTTTCTTGACAAGTTTTCTTATTAAAACTTTATCTCACACTTAGTTTACAGATGAAAGTGAGCAAACCTTTTGGTTAGGAGTAGTTGATTTGTTAAGATCCTACAGTGTGTGTCTTTTTTCCCCCTCTTCACGCATAGAATGTGCACATTATAGAACTCAACTTGATTTAAAGTACTGTAGCTGTTTTGGTTTTGTTTTTTTGTTTCTTTTTCTACTCATAGGCATTTCTGTTGCCAATATGTGAAGCAGCTGCCATGAGGAGAGTGGTAAAGGTCTATCAGGAATGGATTCAGCAAGAAGACAAGCCTTTATTTATGAAAGAACCTGAAGAAGTAATGCAGTGCACCACTATAGATTGTGATGAAAATGTTGTTGACCACAATTCATCAGAGAAAGCAAAAGAAAGAGAGGAGGTAAAATATTTTTGGTTAATATTTGTACATCCTTTTGATATGCTGGTAGACAGGTAAGTCTGCTCCTCAACAGATTATATGTGGTTTAATTTGGTGTCAGAGTACCTGTTGGTGGAATACAGTGGGAATTAAACAGTGCATAAACGAGCTACCATTTTGATCCATTATCAGTAGATTTTTGTTGTGGTTAGTTACATTTAAATAAAATTAAATAATAATATAGTTTGATGAACTATTTTCAATGTAGGGATTATAAATAATGCCAGACTTCAGCTGTGTAAAGATTATATTCAAATAAAAGGACGAGGAAGATAGTAATTTCATCCAGATACATAAAAACAATTCCTGCAAACATCTTAAAATATAGTTGTGTCAAGATGCATCTTAAACATTTTCTTATTTAATATCCTTTACCCTTACTATAGACCCAAAATCTCTGAGATTAAAAAAAAAACTGTTTTCCAGGAAAAAGGGATGAACTCCAGTCATGTTAGAAATTCAAACTGGGCAAGAAATGGCTGTTACGGAGATACTTTGTATAAAATGCCCAAAATGGATACCGAAGAACAAAATGTACGAGCTGGAGTGCAGTCAGTATTGCAGGTATGAAATAGGCTTGGTATTTAATTTTCATTCCAGTAATAGAGATCATGTTATCATTACATAAAGTGTGGAATATAATGCAGTACCTCTTGCAAGGGAATCCCTGGCTCCTTCAGAACATCTCTGAATTTAAGAAAATAATTTTAGATTTTAAAAGTATGATGAGAAATTAAGTTGGAATAATGACAGTCATTTACTATATCTTTACTGACCTTAAGTAAAACAAGGTAAACACAAGTGTTAGATAACATGGTTTAATGTTTTGACAGAACATGTGTTCTGTTATGCGTGATGTCGCACCAAAAAATGTTCTCATTTGAATTCTACATCTTCAAATTATTTCAATCAAGTGTTTAGTGACAATGATTACAATTAAAAGCTTTTTTACTTTTGAGCTATTAGGATCATAGAATTATCAAGGATCATCTAGTTCCAAACCCCCTGTCATGGGCAGGGACACCTCACACTAGATGAGATTCCTCAGAGCCCCATCATTCCTGGCCTTAACTTCCAGGAATGGAGCTTCTACCACCTCCCATGACAACCTGTTCCAGTGTCTCACCATCCTCGTGGTGAAGAACTTCTTCCTAACATCCAATCTGAATCTACCCACTTCTAGTTCTGCTCCATTCCCCTTAATCCTATCACTACCTGACATCCTAAAAAGTTCCTCACCAGCTTTCCTGTGGGCCCCATTCAGATACTAGAAGGCCAAAATAAGGTCTCCTTCAAGCCTTCTCCTCTATAGACTGAACAGCCCCAACTCTTTCAGCCTTTCTCCATTGGAGTGGTACTCCAGCCCTATGATCGTCCTTGTGGCCCTTCTCTGTACACGCTCCAGGACATCCACATGCTTCTTTTAATGCGCTCTGGAACTGGATGCAGTACGCAAGGTGGAGTCTCACCAGAATGGAGTAGGGGAGAAGAATCACCTCCTTTAACCTGATGGCTACATTTCCCTTGACACAGCCCAGGATACGAGTGGCTTTCTGGGTTGCAAATGCACACTGGCAGCTCACGTTGAGCTTCTTGTCCACCAGACCCCTGAAGTCACTTTCCTCAGTACTGCTGGTCACTAAACACGAAACATTCAAACTCACAAAGTTGCCTAACAGAATTTTCTGTTTCTAGGAAATTTGGCAGGGGAGAAATTGTGTTAATGTTAAATATTCAGCAAAATGCTACATTTAAGTTGATATAGAAAATTGAATCTGTAGTGTGTCAATGCCTTTGAAATGTTCTTAGGGTCATATAAAATGTGTGCATTTTATGTATCATATATGCATGGACATACATACGTATAGGTGTATAAATGATTGTAGCCTCCACACTGTTCTTATATCTGGAAGAAAATTGATTCTGAGCAAAATAAAGCAGGCATGTGCATTTGCCAATCCAGCATGTGTGCACTTGTACCATGGGTGACCATGCTAATTAGAACTCATTATTTTTACCACAGCTTGAATAATTTGAGTTCATTATTGAACGAATCAAATTTCATAACTGAAATAATTAGCAAATTCAAAAACGTGACAATAAGCTTCATAACCTTGGTGTACAATGACTGTTTAAATTACAAAATGTTTCAGAGAAAAGAAAAAGAGAAGTGTTTTTATCCGTGTTTTCAGTGTATTGCTGAGGTTTGCACATCTGAGAATGTCTGAGAGACTCTTCACATTGAAGTCTTTTGGATGAAGGTTTATTTGACCAGCAAATATATATTTTTTTATTTTTAATCCAAAGTAGAGTAAAGACCTCATTCTAACCCAGTACCATGTCTGCATTTGAGAGTTTTCATACCTTGGAGCCACACTGAGATTTTCTGGGAATCAAGAATCCAGGACTTGGGTTGTGAATCTTCTTCTCACTTAATTCTCGTAGATACTTATTTCTAGGCACTTAGGGTAGGTTCTTTAGTTGTGGCTAGGGAATGTAAAGTTGCATATTAATAGTTTTTAATTCTTAAAATCCAAATCAGTAGAGAGAAGTTACAGCTGTAGAACCAATTATCTCCTATACATGTGGATTAACACAGACAAATAAAAAATCCTTGGGACTCTAGGACTAATTATGATTAGAAGACTTCCTAAAGTTAACATAAAAATGTAACAACACTTCAGTAGTAGCTCCTGTAACTTCTCCAGTGTCCTTGCCTACTTAATTTTCATATTTTTTGTGCTGAAAGCCATCATTTGCTGTACACTGAAGTCAACCAATTTGGAGACAGTATCCTGTTTCCTACTTCTGGTAATCCTTACTGGTCACAGTGGCGTGAATGCTTCAGTTTCCCAGAACACAGCACAGGCTTTGTCATGATGAAATACACATTGGTCAGTTGTTGGCTTACAGCTAGAACTTTTGTGCAGTGAACTTCTTTACTAGGATGTTTTTCTTTCATTATATTAAAATAATTGCAATGAGTAGTTTGTTGTACCATGTAAATATGAGAGCAAATTTATGCGAATAAGCTTTATAGAAAAAAAGGGGGGAGGGGGAATCAGTCTTACTATTGCTTTATTACAGTCACAGAATGTTAGGGGTAGGAAAGGACCTCGAAAAATCATCCAGTCCAACCCCCTGCCAGAGCAGCAGCACCTAGAGTAGGTCACACAGGAATGCATCCAGGTGGGTTTTGAATGCCTCCAGAGAAGGAAACTCCACAACCTCTCTGGGCAGCCCATTCCATTGTTTTGTCACCTCTGAAGTGAAAAAGTTTTTCCTTCTGTTTATCATCACATCTAGCTACCTTACGTTTAAGTACGCGCCCTTTCTGTTAATCAAAGATTTTCTCTTTCTAGTTACTGTCGGCTAAATTGCTGAAAATATCAATATTCTTCAGGCTCATATCATCCACTCTTTCTGCTTGCAGGTTTTTATAATAAATTCTTCAAATATATTCTTTCTTGAACCTGCAAATGAAATCAAAGCTCTGCTGGATGAACACACTGATATGTGTAAACGCATTCTTAATATCTACCGTCACATGGTAGTCCAAGTGACTATGGACAAGAAGACATGGTAAAATGCTAAGGCTTTTATCTTAGATTATTTGTTTATAAGATAAATGTGAAAATTTACTTGGTACTAAACACAGTAAAGTGGTATTGACTATGTGAACCAGTTTATCTGAGCCAGTAAATACAGGCAACTTACCGTGGGGAAAGAGGTTATCTACTCTGGTAAAGCCAGCAGTAAGCACCTCGCTAGTTCCAGGCAGCTTAGCTCTTAGTTTAAAAAATGAGTGTGCTAGGATTTACAGACTCTTCTTAAGGAGCTCCTAATTACTTTTTTTTCCAGGCCATTTTCCTCATCTGTCAAAGTGCTAAAATACAGAAAGACAGATGAAGCTTCACAGCCTCTATTAAAAATAAACAAAAATCCTCTGATAAGCATAGGGAACTATGATAATCAGATGTGGGTTGCTCTTTATCTGTAATTGTGTACAGGAGGCTGTGTACTGTTTAAATCTTTTGTTCTTTTCCAGTGCTTAAGGTGCCTAGCCAGGTACAAGAGACTGCACTTTGAAATTAATTCCTATTATTTCCCCCACTCCTTTTAAAAAGCTGTCTCTAATGAGGTAGTGTATTGTAAGGAAGCAGTGGTAGGGAGATTTCAAACGTCTGATTTACTCCATTTTAAGTTGACTTGCATTCTATATGTTACTAGCGTTTCCTGAACCTCTGGATAAGTGAGCTGGCATTACATGTGAATGTGAAGCTTGTCTCCCCTTGTGAGAAAAGGAGTCCATTCAAGGCTAGCCACTGAAAATGTGGGAGTAATAATAGAAGACAGATTTCACTAAATTAATTTTTTTTCCCTGTTTCACATCACTGCAAAGAAGAATTTCTAGACTGTGATGGCAAATGCTATGCCATACAAAACAATCAAAATATGTTAATGACAGTGTAATATTGCCTGAACTTGCCAAAAAGAAAAAAAAATCAGGTTGAAAAAAAAACAACTTTGCCTGTAATTTCAAGTTATTGAAGGTGATGGCACTTGAATGATCTGGTAGAACATGTTAAAGTGCAACAGGACTTTCTTACTCTCAAGTGTGAAAAGAAGATTGGAGTAATTTCTTTTGCAACAACCGAGATAGACTGTTTTCTAATCACTCTGTCCTGTTTGGAATGTATTTGAACAAGTTAAGCTCTGTTACTATCTTTAAAAGTATATACAGAAGTATAACAAAATGGTGACTCTAAGTTTAATGTTTTGCAGGGAACAGATGCTGCTTGTGCTACTCAGGGTTACTGAATCTGTGCTGAAAATACCACCCCAAACTTTCTTGCAGTGTCAAGGAAGGAAAAACTCCACGTTAGCTGGAAGACTTGCAGGACCTCTTTTCCAGGCAATTAAACATACATTCACTTTAATTCAGCTTAATTGTGACCAAGAGATTAGATGCAGCAACCACTGTTGGCTGATTCATCACCTTAAATCGTTGATCATGTTACCCAGATGATGTGAATGGTGTGGTTTAAAGAACTGACTACATTTGTTACTTTTTATCTGATATCTGTGACACCATGATGATGGTTTTTGGCCTACTGTGAAATTACAAATTTGCTATCTGTTAGTTGCTTCAGGGTAGCTGTGAATCTGCAGTTTTAGCCTGCTTCTATTGCTAAATTAGCTCAAGTCAGCACAAAATCTGTGCCATCCGTGCTTAACCAACTGAAGTTTTACTTCTTACAGCAAATCGTTTCAAAGTGTGCAGTTGTAGAAGGCTGTTGTGGTGGCTTATCTGTGAATAGGATCTGTAAGATCCCTTTAGTAGGGGAAGAAAAAAGATACACAAGATACAAATGTGATGAGAACTAATTGAGAACGGTATTACAAAGCTGTCACAACTTGTGAGATAACTGAAAGGTCTTTCATGAGTCAAACCTGTTGTTTCTGTCTCTCAGAAACCTGTGTTAACATTTAATAGTTCATGAGAAGTCTGTGTGTGTTGATGACAAAGAGTGTCAGGACTGCACAGAAAGTTCAGTGGCAGTTAGAAGCTTCCTCTTAAGAAGCAACATTTGAATGTTATCCTATGTTCAGAGCCTAACTTTTCTTGCTTTGTTCTTTTAGACTCTTATAGTAGCTTGGATCAAAGCAAATCTAAATGTGTACATCTCTCGAGAGCTCTGGGATGACTTGCTGTCTGTAATGTCATCACTGACATATTGGGAAGAGCTGGCCACTGAGTGGTCACTGACAATGGAGACACTAACTAAAGTATTAGCTAGAAATTTGTATAGCCTGGACCTCAGTGACTTGCCATTGGATAAATTGAGCGAGCAGAAGCAGAAAAAACACAAAGGCAAAGGTAAGTCAACACTGTGAATGCATCACTTGAATTTTATATGGGGGTAATGAGATGTTTGGCACAGGATAATTTTGGTCTTCCCTTTGTAGTGTGTGGAGATATATATATATATTTAGTATATATAGCAAGCTAGCAAGTGCCTTTTGCAAGCACAGTTGGAATATTGATCCTGAAATTCAGTGAATGTTGTTTAAAGATGAAATGTTAAGATAAACAAAGTTTTGTTAGGATACTAATTCATCACTAAGCCATGGTGAAGACAGGTTTTGTTGACATGACCTTGAGTCTGTTTAAGAGAATGGTACCATCTATACTGTTAAAAGTATCCTGGTTTTAAGCTGATTCCCAAACAATTCAAGAAGTACTCTATAGGACATAATATGGAGAGAGGAAGTGGGTATTTTCTTGTAATGGCATCGTTCTGGAATTGGTAAGGACCAGGAAGTCTGTCCTTCTGGATAGAGGGCTGGATTCTGAGTTGCAAAGCTTGGATTCTCTTCCCAGAGACTTTCTTCACGTGATGACAAGCAACAAATTCTGGTTTTGTTTGTATTTCTGTGAAGCAGGAGTGGCAATACTGTTCTTGTTTAAAAAGTACTTTGAGACCTTAGAGACAGGATTATACTTAGAATGAGTAATAAAAATGAAAAAAAAAGGTTCTCACTAGTGAGAAATAGTCTATGTGGATTTCTTCTCTTAGAGAATACTCCTGTAGTCTGTTTTTCAAAGAATCACAGAATTATTGAGGCTGGAATAGACCTGAGATCATCAAGTCCAGCCTATGACCTAACATCACCACGTCCACTAGACTATGGCACTGAGTGCCACATCCAATCTTTCCTTAAACATTTCCAGGGATGGTGACTCCGCCACCTCCCTGGGCAGTCCATTCCACTGTCTAATGACCCTTTTCCCATCAGGAAGTGCTTCCTAACATCCAACCTAACCTTCCCCTGGTGCAGCTTCAGCCCAAGCCCTTTTGTCTTAGCACAAGTTGCCTGGAGGAAGAGTGTGATCCCCACCTTATTACAACTTCCTTTCAGGTAGTTGTAGAGCATGATAAGGTCCCCCCTGAGTCTTCTCTTCTCCAGGCTAATCAAGCCCAGCTGCTTCAGCCTCTCCTCATAAGAATTTCCCTCCAGACCCTTCACGAGTCTCATAATTCTCTTCTTCAGTACTTGCACAATTACCTGTTCTACTGCACTGAATACATACGTTCTGCTGGAGACATTTCACATCTTTCCAAATTTTTCATCTGGGCAGAGCCATTATTAACATTTTAATTTTGTTTTTCTGGTATGTGACAATTGGACAAAAATATTGTAATTGACTGTGAGAGGTTGTTACAGACCATACACTTCTGTTTTCCTGTACTATACAGCTTTTTTATTTTTCTTGCAAAAAAGACACAGTTAAAAGAAAAAAAAGATGTGATGCGGAATAAAAATGAGTCTGGGTTTTTGAATATAGGCTTAAAAAGTTCTGAATGCTCTCTATTATACTGAGCCACATGAGAAAACCTTATATTAGCCTTCATAATAGAGGTCTAGAGAAAGCCTCCATTATTAAATGTACACTGGAGAGTTAAAACCAGCTTTGGAAGTAATAAATATAATTCAAGTTATGCCAGATTTCCTTGGTATTGATCATTTGCTAATAGTAATGAACATGTACTAGGGCTCACTTCCTCACGTGATGCCCTTTTAATGATTGTAGTAGTTTATCAAGTACAATTTTGGATTATATGAATTCAGTATGTAATAGAAAATACACTACAAATATTCTTCAGTTCACTTTCTTTTTGCATACCGTTGTTTTTGATAGTTCCTCATGTGAGCTTTACCTCAGTATAAATTGTCAAATCCGGATTTGTTCCATCTTTCTTTAATATTGGTTATAGTCTTTTTTTTGCCAGTTTCCAAGGAGCCTTGCTCTCTGAGCCCATCATGATTAAGGGACTTGAGCATCTTTCCTGTGGAAACCTGGGGCTGTTTATTCTTGAGAGGAGATCTGATCAATGTCTGTAAATCTCTGAGGGGTGTGTGTCAAGTGGAGGGGGCCAATCTCTTTGGTGTTGTGTGGGAATGAGAAAGGAACAATGAATACAAACTGGAATGTAGAAGGTTTCACCTCAATATGAGGAGAAACTTCTTTACATTGAGGGTGATGGAGCACTGGAACAGGCTGCCCAGAGAGGTTGTGGAGTCGTCTTCTCTGGAGACTTTCAGAAGCCACGTGGATGCATTCCTGTATGGACTACGCTAGGTGATCCTGCTTTTGGCAGGGAGGTTGGACTTAATTAATTATCTCTGGAGGTCCCTTTCAACCTCTAACATTCTGTGATTCTTTTTTTTTTTTTTTCCCTTTCCCCCCCCCCTTTTTTTTTCTTGGCTTTTGCATTTTATGTTAAAATATTCTGTCATCTTTATTTCATTGTTCTCGGATGTCACAAAGTTATTTGGGAAGAATCCCACAATATTAATGATTTGTAATGTATGATTTTGTGAGCCTTGTTTAATGGCAACAGCAAAGGAAAATTCTCTCTAGTTACACATTTTGTCAGGCTACAACTCTTGTAAACCCAGTTTTCTTGTGATGTTGCACTTGATTGGATGGAAAGGAAAATCACAGTAGTTTAATAGCACAAAACTTCTGAACAAGTTGAGTATCCTGCAGCATTAATGCTCACTGACTAGGTTCATATTCTTAAAAGCCAGTACTGAGCCGTTTAGCTTTGCTGTCTTATTCTGTCCAGCTTTAGAACCCTTGGAAAGAGCACAACTGCAAATACCTACCTGGTGACACTGCAGTAGCAGTGAACGATTTGCAATTTGGTTTTTGCAGGAGTTGGGCATGAATTCCCCAAATCTTCTGTCGATAAGTCCTTTTCTAGAGGCTGGAGTCGTGATCAGCCTGGGCAAGCACCGATGAGACAACGCAGTGCTACAACCACCGGCTCTCCAGGAACAGAAAAGGCGAGAAGCATAGTCCGGCAGAAAACAGTTGGTACGTATCTGTAGCAGCAGATGTAGCTGACCTTTGTGAAAGGAAAGGGAATTCATAACTGACTTCTTTAGCAGCCTGGATAGTTTCTTTCCACAACAGTATGCTGTTAGTAGTTAAATGTATACATTATGAAGCTTTAATAGCTTGTGGTTACTAAAACTACAGTTCCTGCAAATGGAAGTTGTGCAGTCCAGACTCTGAATGACTTTGGTTATATACTTAAGCTGGGTTGCAGAAGTAATACTATTGTATGTACATGAAAAATAATAAAGCAGTGGCATGGATAGGTGGGTAATAGAAGTCTTTTTAAGTGTGTGTTTTTATAAAGTTTATACAAAATAGGTTGAATATTATTTTCCAGCTGTGCAAAGAGAGGTGTAAGAAATATGCACAGTTCATAAAATGTGTTCTTCTATTAGACCCTGAATCTTGCATTAAATAAGGATTGACACTGAGTGTGCAGTTCTCAGTTTCTGAGAACTTATTGCAGATACTCTTTCTGCGTTAGAAATGAGCAATGCTAAACAATAGTTTAGCCGCATTGCTCAAAATGCTCATTTGTATGATTTGCTAATAATATCATAACATAAACTGGACTATAAATTTATCTTTTGTCTCTTCTTGATGAACTCAACAATCCCTTAAGGAAAATTTAGCTGATTTTGCTTTTTATTGGAAAGAAGAACCATTTGAGGAATATCTCTTCTTTTACTACTTCTGCAGTCGTAATGGTTTCAGTCTTTGTGTGTGGTTGCTTCACTGAAACTTCTTGGAAGCAAGTATATTCTGACATAGTTTTGTAAACTAGTAATGCATATGTCAGCTTTTCAGAAATTAACATTTTCTTTCTTTTTCCTAAAATATTTGCAATTTTTTTTCATTCACAGAGGTAATTTAGACAATTATATTTGAATATTCTTTAAAATTCTCCATTAAAAAAAATAAAGTTTTCTCATGAGACTTCGGTTATGTGGGAGAGTTAATTGTTCTACTAGCAGTACAGACATGAGAAGATTAAGTCAGTACTCTAATTTTTTTTTTTGTGCATCCAGATACTACATAGCTTTTCCTGTATTTCTTGCTGACAGCATCTAGTTTGACTAAAGTTTTCCTTATAGATCACAGATAGTTTAAATGTAATTTCTGCTTCACTGTAGGTAGCCTGTAATTAGCTGTTGCATTGCTTTTGTTTTAAATCTTAATTGTCTTAACAAGGTAAAGCTCATGTTAAAATTTCTCCTTCCCAAATTGTTAATATGTCAGATATTCTGTCAGACGGTTATGTTGTTTGGTCAATTTATTAATGGTTTTGTTTTGCTGCTGTTTGAAAGATGAGTATTTATATGATGTTAGCCCTAAATTGATTGAAATTTATCCTAATCAAGCTACACATTGACCTGGTTAGCAGCAAAATAATCTGATTTTAGTTTCACTGTACTTTAGCTTCCATGGTTTTGTTCCTTTCCTCCAATTATCTTACATATTTTATATTAATAAGCCAAGTTTGCATTACTGTAACCAGTTAAAATTTCAGCTTTTTTCATACTGTAGAATACCATCTGTGGACAAGTATCATGGCACTAGTAGGGTAATTTTAAAAGATAAATGTCCCAAAAAGTGTTGCCAAAGCCAGAATCCCAAACTATTCAATTTTCTTAGTGAACAACAGGTCAGAAAAGCATGTTTTAACTGTCTGCAAATAGTTGCTTGTTTTTGTATGTCAGATCTGCTGAGTGAGCTATTTGGATGCTTCTTTATTTCAGTTAGCACAGGGTCACATAATAAAAAAAATATAGTTACAATAAGTAAAATTTTCTGTAGAACATTTCACTTGTCAGATTTTTCCCTTTAACAGTAGCTTTGTAAGCTAAGTCTGAAATTAAGTCAGACCTCAGATATGCTGCATGATATCTGAAATGTAGTATATTTTGTGACTGCAAGTCATATGCTTTGTATCTGAGTAGGAGGGGATGTGCATGTTGGATTTTTACAGTAAGAAAAAGCTGGGGTTTCTTTTTTGTCTCTTTTGTGTTGTACACATTTTGTGTACATCTGTGCGCCTCTCTTTTTTAAGCCATCCTCATGCCAGCACATTTTTATGGCTGCACCAAATTTGTGTGTATGTGTGTGCTACTCAGATAAAAATCACAGCTTTTCTTATATGCAGTGGTAACATTTTTAGCCTGAACTTATGTAAAGTAATTCTTTGGAAAGGGCCTTTAAACGTGATATGCATATGGGTTGAAAAATCTTCTATAGTGCTAGATACAGAATTTGTGGCTTAAGCAGGAGATTTTAGTCCCAGTGAAATAACAGATCAGACTAATCTTTCATTGTGCTTCTGTCTGTAGACAACAGTGTGAGGTTATAAACTGTTATGTAGCTACTCCACATTCTGATATTGTCTGTTTCTGCTTAAGATGTGTCGCATTTGATTAAGTAGGTTATTTAAAACTATAATTCACTGAGATCACACTTTCATTTTACCATATCTCAAAGTTCATTTTGCTTTCAACAATTATACACTGCAAATTTCCTGCCAAAGTTTTTGGAGAATTTCCACCTTCCAAATTTTGAGTGTCAATACTAGCATCAGTCTGCTGTGGTGGAAAAGGTCCAGTCAAATTACAAGGGACACTTTATGTTAAGATTTGTGATGAACACATTATCCAGTCTCCAAGGCTAGGTTTAGTTACAATTGTAGAATCATTTAGGTTAGAAAACACCTTTAAGATTTATTCGATAGCTTGTTATTTCTTTCTCTTGCCTACATGCATTCCAATATGCAATATGATGAATGTAATGCATTTATCACTGTATCCTGAATATTACTACTGTATCTCCAACAAAGAGGTGTTAAAGCCTTTCAAATAATAGCCTTTAAAAAAACCTGATTTCTGTCTTACAAATTAAGTTTAGTAGAATATGGCATCAGTCTTAACATTCTGTCCTTTGATTTTTTTTTTTTTTTAACTGATGTTGACTCCACTTAAATTGTGCTACATTTGTCAAATGTATTTTCTGCTCTGCATACATTGTCCTACCCAAGTTATCTGCTTGTTGATGTTAGGGGCAATTCATTAAGCTGATTTAGAAGTGTGGTGTACTCAGCCTTCACTGCGCTCCAGTCGTGTAATTCTGATTCCCATGCAGATCAGGAGCATGAAGATTCTAAGCTATATTCCATGTTGTTTTGAAAACGAGAGAAGTTCTGAGTGATTAAATATTGTACAGACAATATTTCTGTTAAGATGCACTGAAGTTTCTTTAATATAAGCTCAGCAGCTATTTTAAAATGCCAAAATTGCAGTTGGCAAGGAAGCTGCTCAAAACGATAGATACTACTTTTTGAAGAACTTCCGCTATACTTTGAATGGAGGATGAATTCTTGCTATGTCTTACTCTGACAAAGGAAAACAAATACCACAAAAATTCATTTTAAGTCTGTCAGAAAAGCTGCAGATACAACCTTGATCATGGTGCCACAATTCTTATCTAAGTTTACCATTCTCTGGGACTGTTGGCAAATGTGAAAGAAGGTGAATTAGGATCAGTTTAGCAAGATTTATCCAGTATTTATTAAAAGCCAGACACTCTGAATAAGAAAGAATTTAATACTTCTTGTTAAACCATTTTGCTTCAGTCACTTCATTTCTAATGTGGAACTGCAGCAAAGTTGTGTTGCAAATTTTCCCACACAGAACGAGTCATTTTCTTGACGTGCTTTTGATTCTCTTTTGGAGACTCGTGAAGTCCAGAGTATGGGTATGTGTGAAATTCAGAGATGCTTTTTCAGGAATAAACCAAAGGAAACTAGAAAAATGCACATGTAGTGTAAGTTGCTTTTTATGTTAAAGATTTTCAAGGTCTGAGTGCCTGTGGAGTAACTTTAACTTTGATTTTTCAACCCCGATGCAATGGGAGAAAAAGTGTTAATTAGTTTATTGATTTTTGAATGCAAAATCTGGGTAATCATCATCATAAAGGCATGGTTGGTGCTTTACATAAAAGTTAAAAACTCAAAATGTCTTATGTGTCCACTGATTTTTTTTTTTTCCTTTCTTACAGCTCTGCCAATATCTGCCGTGCTGAAATGTTTTAATTTTTGAATTTTCTTCCTTTTTATCTTTGTTTTCTCTGTTGCTGCTTTTTCTGTGACACAAGCCTTTCATTATAGTCACTCTTCTTTTTTCCTTCCCCACTTCTTTCTTTTCCTTTTTAAAGCCATGAGAAGCCGATCCATTGGTGAATGTGCTCTGCCATCGGCCTATATACGCAGTGCTAAAAGTGCTCCTGTTCTGATCCATACTTCCAAACCCTTCTTGCCTGATATTGTTCTCACTCCCCTTTCTGATGAGCTTTCAGGTAGTGCCACCTCTGCTAATTTCTGCACCCCCTTTATCACTTTTAAGACCTTCTGCTTTCAAATTCTGCTAAATCATTAAGCTTTTCAAAGTAAAAATAAATACCTGGGGGGTGGGGGGAGAGGGGAAGAGATTAAGAATGAATATTTTGAGTTATGTAAAATACCATGTTACTTTTGCAATTCACTCTGGAACTGTTAGAAGTTAGTGCTGTGCCAATGTTTATCATCATAAAAGTGAAAATTAGAGAAATTTCTTTTCAATTTATTGCTAAGCAGTATTGTAGCATCTGTCTACCAGAGAGTACAACTAACCCAAAGGTTTTTATTTGTGATGAGGGATGGAAAGGAAGAGCATTTGTTATTTGCATCTTTAAGGTTAATTCAGTGTCACAGATGTTGTGTGGACAACCACGATAATTATATACCTTCGTTCCCATGAAAAAAAGGATGTCTGAAGTATATGGTGTCATATAAAACACTTTACAGCATGCCTGGTTTTGCATAATATGTAGAAACATTTAAAAATCTATGCAGTTTGGAATTCTGAAGTGCTGTGTTTTGTAGTCCTGTTTTCTAAATGGTCTATTTTTTGCAGAGTTGTAGTTTTCCTCAACATTATTTGGCCCAGCAGAGTGGTTGGCTAAGAATTTGGCAGTAGATTGCTTTGGATCATTTTCTTTGAACAAATAGGTTCAAGGATTAGATTATCACATATTTTAAGGTTGCATACATGTGACTTTACAGGTTATGTTGGTTTTTTGGTGCTTTTTTTTGTTTGTTTGGTTTGGTTTTTTTGTTGTTGTTGTTTTTTTCTCCTCCAGTTATTACATAGGTGTAAAGTAGTAGTGTATGGAATTAAAAGGCTGACACTTATATTATGCCTTTGTTTCAGTGATTGAAAGGAAGGCGACACAGTGGCAGGACTATAGATATAGTCAAAACTCTGTACAAATATGAGTTAATGGCAGTAATTATTTAATAGAAGATATATCCTTTTTTATTATTCTCTGTTTCTCTGGCCTGCTCTTGTTACCCAAGAAATATTAAGAACTGTATTTCCATAACTCTGTTTTATGTGTGCAAAAAATAAGTCTTCTTGTTGTGAAACAGAAGCTTGGTGCCTTAGTATTCAGTCCCAAAACATAAAAGGAGAACTAGGGAAGCTGAGGGAACCAGGGACTAGACTTTCACAATGAAAAATCGTAACATACATGAAAGCAAAGAATAGTGAAATGCAAATTATATATAAGAGATTTAATGAATGTATGACTGCAAAGGGTATCTGTTCTGAAATATAAGTTACTGGAACTTAGATATGATTTTTTATAGGAATGGTACATGAACACCTTACCAGGAAAAAGATCTTTCCAGATCATGGCATTGTTTGAAATACTCAGTTCTTAAATGAAGATTTTAAGAGGCAGAAGGAAATGATCTTTCACAGTGAACTATTATTTAATCATGTAGTCACTATTACTTAATTATCATGTCTTAAAGAAGACAAAAGTGCTTTTGCAGCCAGTTTTATCATCTATGATTCTGAAAAGTCTTCACTTATATCTTCTGATGTGTCCTAAACTTGGTGTCTTTCTTCATATTATTCTTTCTGTGGATACACTCATCCAATACAAAAACTGCATGACCAGAGTAATTCTTAAAAGTGAAATGATTTTACAGACCATTGCATTTGTAACACAGAAATGTAGCCTTAGATGCTGTCTTCTCAAACAGATGGATGTCCAAACAGTTTCATGATGTATGAAAGAGTCTTGAATACTGCTAGACTAAAAACTTGTAGGGAAGAAAAGCAAGGCTTTAGAATGTGGATGGGGAGGTAGCAGAGTAAAGGAAAAACTTTCTACCGGATCAGATTGTGCTTTCCTCTTTCAATTTTCTGCATTTCTTTGTAAAGTTGTGCTCTGTCTCTTTTTTTCTAATCAGAGCTTTGTCATTTTCCCTGGCTTTTCTTCCTACAGTAAATACATTCTTTTCCTAAAGTCATCTGTGTCAAGAGGCACAACATGTAATTTGGGAAAGAGGTGTTTCTGTCATAAGTGTCCTTCAATGATGTTTAGGTACCTGTAAAAACCCTTCCTCTATTTCCTGATTATATGCATATTCATCTTATCTAAACTGACTTTCAGATCCAAGCTAGTGGAAAAAAAAACACAGGATGCCCTAATATCCTATAGTGTAGTATTAGCTCCTTTTTAGCTGTGAAACTCCTCTTTGAACACTCTTGAACCTTGACAGGTAGTTCGAAAGAAAGCATTTATGCCAAAACCTTTACCTTATGTACAGCACAGTATTTTAATTCAAGAGTAAAGCAGAACACTCCACTATAGTAGAATCATAGAATGGTTTAGGTTGGAAGGGACCTCAAGGATCATCCAGCTCCAACCCCCTGCCATAGGCAGGGACACCTCCCACTAGAGCAGGTTGCTCAAGGCCTCATCCAGCCTGGCTTTAAACGCCTCCAGGGAGGAAGCATCCACAACCTCCCTGGGCAACTTGTTCCAGTGTCTCACCACCCTCACTGTAAAGAACTTCCTCCTAACATCCAGTCTAAATCTCCCCTCCTCCAGCTTAAACCCATTCCCCCTCGTCCTGACATGACTAGACCTTGTAAATAGTCCCTCCCCAGCCTTCCTGTAGGCTCCCTTCAGATACTGGAAAGCCACTATAAGGTCTCCACCAAGCCTTCTCTTCTCCAGGCTAAAGAGACGCAACTCTCTCAGCCTGTCCTCATAGCAGAGGTGCTCCAGCCCTCTGATCATCTTTGTGGCTCTCATCTGGACTCGCTCCAGCAGTTCCATATCCTTCTTGTGTGGGGGGCTCCTGAACTGCACACAGTACTCCAGGTGGGGTCCACTTCTGTAGCGTTTCTGCCTGAAGATCAGTGAGCCAGTTAGAAAATTTATTGCAGCCCAGTATAGGCATTCAGGTATCTAGCATCTTAGAGGGTCCTTTTCCTAGCTTTGTGATTCCTTCATATAGTTTCTTAGTTTTGCCTTATTTCCACATGCAGAATATTTGCAACTTTTCAAATGGAATCCAGAACGTGAAAGAGGAGATTTATGCTTTTTTTGTTTTAGTTAGTAAAGTGATTTGTGACAGTGCAGTAGTTGCAAATATGCAGTATTTCTGAAAGGCACTTTAACCTGTCAAAATCATAGGAAATGAAGTCTTACACATTTCATAAAATCATGGAATGGTTTGGGTTGGAAGGAGCCTCTAAGGTCATCCCGTCTAACCCTCTCTTGCAGTCAGAAAGAACATCCTCAACTAAATCAGTTTGCCCAGATTCCTGTTGAGCCTTACCTTGAATATCTCCATGAATGAGGCCTCAACCACTTCCCTGAGCAGCCTGTTGCAGTGCTCCACCACGCATTTGTAGGATATCCAGTAAAACCCTTTGTTCCTGTAACTGTTGAGAAATTTCATGTACGAGACTGCCTTATTAAAAAAAAAAGTTCCAGCAAGATGTAGGCAAGATTGCTGGAAGCAATGGGCTGCAAGAACAGGTGAAAGGTCTTTCCTTATTCACTGAAAGGGACTGAAAGAATCAAAGGAAATATTAACATGAACGTGAGATCTATATTAGGCCCTTATAACCTTGCTCACTAATCAGTAAGTAATCATTAAATATAAAGAAATCATAACTGTAGTGTCAGTATGGTTGTAATTGCTCTTTAATCTCAGAAACTCACAGGATGATGACATTTCTATAATTCCAATTAAAAGTTGAGAAGCAAAATAGGTTATTTTTTCTCTTTCTTAAGTTTCTATTATTAAATACAATCCTGTCCCAGTGCTGTCTGGCAGTCTTCTACTTGCACTCATGCTATCTTGCCAGAATGTGTCAGTGAGTTTTTATTTTAGCATGTCTGTCTCTCACTTGATGCTGAGAAACTACCTTTCCTTTCTGCCTTCCTACAGGAAAAAAAAAAAGTGAGAGTGATGCAAGTAGAGATTGAAATTGGTAGTTCCTGCCAGTCTCACCCAATCTCTTCCTCACTGTAGCATATGAGGAACCAGGCCAGCATTTCTCCTAAGTATATACAGTGTGCTTTCTGGAGCACTGTTGCAATGTAGTTAGTGAAAACTCCTTAGGAGCTGATGGTGTCCTAGTTTGACTGGATGCCTGTGTGCAAGGATGAGCCCTGGTTATGAAGGAACTGTTCTGTAGTTTTAAACGTTGTATTTTCAGTGTTGATACTGCAATAACAGTATAATTTTAGTTCCCTTATTTCTTCCTCTGGTCTACAAAAAAGAAATCTCTATTGTTAGAAGCACTACACATTGTTGGAAAATGTTTTTTTCTGTACTTGTATGTGCTACTCATGTCTATCTAAGCACTTAAAATTAGTCCTGGATCAACATTGAAAGAAATCTAGCTGAATTTGTTTCAATGTGTGGAGCTGCTTGGCGTGCTTTTGGAGTTCTACATCTTGTGATGTTTAACATCCTGTAAAATCACAACTGCATGCATGCACAGGCTGCTGCTTTAGATAAGCTTGAGTTTATAAAAGGTGTGAAAGCTGCATATTGAAGGCTCAAGATGCGATCGATGTATTGTAGTTACACGTATTCTTCTCAAATATGACATTACCATATGTGTGTTTTGGCTGAATCCTATATTTCTTTCTTTGTAGCTCTAAGGAATAACTTTGAGACTACATAAGCATAACCTGTGTTAATCTCTACTTAAGTCAAGAGAGTGTTTCATAGGATCCTAGAGTGGCGTGGGTTGAAAGAGGCCTTAGAGATCACTTTCTCCAACCTCCCTGCCATGGGCAGGGACACTTCTCAACTAGACTTGACTTCTCAAGGCCTCGTCCAACCTGGCCTTGAACACCCCCATGGAGGAGGTATCCATGGAGCATTCCTAGGCAGCCTATTCCAGGGTCCTACCACCCTTGTACTGAAGAACTGCTTCCTGAGATCCAGTGTAAACCTACTCTCCCTCAGTTTAGAATCATTCCCTCTTGTCATGTTGCTAGACACCCTTATGATAAGTGCCTCTCCAGCCTTCCTGTAGCATCCAAACCTTCAGGTACTGGAAGGCAGCTATAAGGTCCCCTTGGGGTCTTTTCTTCTCTAGGCTGAAAACCCCCAGCTTTCTCAGTACGTCATTATAGCAGAAGTGTTCCAGCCTTTGGATCACCTTTGTGGCTCCAACAGCTGTCTGCTTTTTACAACGGGGACACCAGAACTAGATGCAGTATTTGAAGTGCGGTCTCAAAGGACCAACGGGGCAGAATTCCCTCTCTAGACCTGCTGACCACACTAGAGAAAGATCATTCATTTCAGAGGGTGTTAGTTCACAGAGTTAAGTTGAGCAGGAGCAATAATGAGAATTTAGTCGCTGATTAAAACAGAAGAGAGAAGTAAGCGATAATGAATTGGGCTGTATCTGATGATTTTCAGTTCATGTTTATTTTCCAAAACAGCTTGGATGTCTGCTCTCTTCTTCCTGTACAAACCTCTTTATTTCCTGTCTAATAGCTTTTTTACAGCTCAGTAAGTTTTCTATCAGGCCAGACTTTATTTCAAAATTCTAACCTCTGAAAAAATGAGCATGGAGATACCCCTACTTCTCTTCTTCCAACATACATATTTAATCAAGTACAGTTGTATCTGATTCCTTCAGTTTCTATGCTTTGCTCAGGAGGAAAATATGAGAAAATTCAGTTCCAGCCCTGATGTTCTAAGAAAAATGTGAGCTCCTGTTTTACAGATTTCTAAGGTGACTTCAGAGTATTACCTATTGTTGAAATAGGTATAGAGATCTGTGAAATAATGATTTAAAATAGTTTTTAAATTAATTCAAATAGTTTCTTTATTTTGGCAGTAGCACATCAGTTTTCAGGGAATGAAAGGGGCTTAAATTTTGTGCTGACTTTAAGTTCACTATTGCAGTCCCGAGGATAAACTCTCTAGAAAGAACAATAAGGTGAGTCTGTTTATTGTGGCAAGTAACATTTGCTGGTGTTCATTTAAGCTCTTTACTATTATTCCTGACTTTAAGAGCACATCCACAACTTCTTAAGTGGTAAGTAGTTAAAAATATATCTGGGGAATAAAGATTCTATCAAAAAGGAAATTGAGGAAGCTCTTTTTACCTTACTGTTTAAGTGCCTATCCCATAAAAAGACTGCGAAGGATAGCAAAAATTCGTGCAATTGGTGGAATTGTCTGTAAGAGATAGTTACTCTCGCCTGCAATTATGGTTTAATAGCATGAAGGCTCCCTAAAACACATCAGGAAGTATGAAAAGAGCCATGAAAGTTTGTTGTTTTGGTAGATGATGTGAAGTGGAGTGAAGATATTTCTGTACCCTTCCTTGCAGTTCACTGTGTTTTGTACTTATGCTAGCATAGTCACAGTCTCAGCAGAGATAAGGAATCACTAATTTAAATGGTCATAACAAATGTTCTGATCTTTCAGGATGAAAGTTGGGTTACTCTAATGTTAACTGTTGTGAGGCTTTTCCAGACTGTTTTTCAGTAGCAGAGTAATTTGGTAATTCTCATGAGTGTAAAACTGGAAGAGATGGGAGTGGTCAGCCCCCAATAAGTTTTTTGGTTTGCATTTTGAAGATGAGAGACAAAACATCTTTCTAGAGTAAAAGGCGCTCTCTCTAAGTTATCCATGATGTATAGTCATCTTCTCTGTATAGGGCCTACTCTTCCCTGTCATTTAGGCATGCACTATATTACTTATGCCATAATATCCATAACTGTACGATGCTATTCTTTCTGATATTTAGATAGTTTGTATATATTCATACAAATAATAGTTTGCCACTTTAATGGGCAATTCCAACTTTCCAGAATACTTACTCTTTTTGGAGTTGTGCATTTCTCTGAAGATAAAAAATTCATGAAGGGTGTTACTGTTAAGCCGATTTGTATTCCAGGTAACTGTTTGCTGAACAGGCTAGCTGGAATAATACCGAATTATTGAATTTATTGGCACAGCCCTAGCTTTAACTCTGTTTCCAAACGTTCCATGGTCTCACTGTTTGTTCTCATGCATGTTAACATTTAAAACTGTGTTCTGATGGTCTAACTCATTTATATTACATTCTGCACTGGATATTATGTGCGTGTGTTTTTAACATTCTAGTACTGGAAAAAGTGTTTTTGTTGTACTTAAGAAAATAAGGCTCTGGACTTTCCTGGCTTTTAAAGTCATGTAATGAGGATATAACAGTAAATGAATACTGTTTCTGTATAAATTTTAGTGCATGTTACATATACTTTTTTCCTACAGACATTGACGATGCTCAAATTCTTCCTCGACCTCCTCGAGTCAGACATTTTTCACAGAGTGAGGATGCTCCAAGTGAAGTGTTTGGTGCATTAAATGAGGATCAGCCACTGCCACGAAGCAGCAGCACCTCTGACATCCTGGAACCATTCGCAGTTGAACGAGCCAAAGGTGCAGTTCCTGTCATTGACAGTTCATCCCATCATGCTCCAAGTTTACAGAGTTCCACTGAGACCTCTTCAATGCATAGATCCACTGAAAGCCATACCACTGACACAAATAGCAGAGAATCCTCCTTGGAAGTTGGGGATAGTATTTATGACCATCTTTGTCATTTAATAGGGCCGGTAGAATTTGCAAACAGAGCCTTTGAACAAAGCCAATATGTTGACCTTGAAGGTGAAGATGATCTCCTTTCCTCTCTGAGAGAATATCTTAAAGAAAAAGAAGAACTTTGCGGTAACTTTGAGATAGATAAATGTGAGGCTTCTGCTCACGAAGTTGATACATCAGTAAATAGAAATTATAGATTTCCACTGGATGGATTAGAAAATAGAGATAAGACCAGTCAATGCACAAATAGCACCACTGTTACAGAAAGAGCTGATAACACAGAGCCGCACCTAGAACAAAACCAAAGTGGCTTTATAAGTAATATTGCACTTACTCAAGTAGATGTTTTTACAAGAAATCAAGCACTTGATAAAGCCAGACAGTTAAACGTTGATAAACAGTATGAAAGCCTGTTTATTCATGGGTCAAGTAGTCCTAGCAGCAAAGAAGGGAAGAGACACCTGTACAGGCAAGCAGCTACTGAAGCTGATGTAGATTCAGATGTGGAAGGAGCAGTAGCTGAAAAGCATAAAAATTCCCAGTTTAATGAAAAAGTCACCAACTCACGTGTTACACAGGCAAAGAAAATTCTTCCTAAAGCACAAGTTAACCCTCAGATGCCTCACCTCACAGGTATAAGCAAACTGTCACCAACTAAAAGAAGTATATCTGAAACTGTAACTCATAGGGCTAAAATCATGAAAATAACAACTAAAAAAAGAAATAGCGTTCATGTTACTTTTAAGCCATCTACAGAATCGGTTCAATTTTACAATCCTCTTGAGAGCAAAGAGGCTGCTTGGAAAGCAAGACTTCGTAAACTTGGTGGCTTCAGTAGTAGTGGTGGTGGTGGTGGCAACAACAGCAGTACCAGTGCAAGCAGCAGCCCACCACCTGTCACGGAGCTGGTTAGACCTGGAACATATAGACCTCTAGAGGCAATCGGTGCTGCTCCAACTGGCAGCAAGCAAATTAAGGAATCTACAGATACTCAAGCAGCCATGTGTCAAAAAGACGGTATCACAGTTACTCAGTTGCATAATCGTAATGCCTTTAGAGCATCAGGTCAGGAGTCAGCACAACAGCAGGGCTCCCTGGGTGGTGTTTATAAAACTGTTGTACATGCTCTTTCGAAGCCGAAGGCAAATGTTTCCCCACAGAGGCAGAACAGAATGCCAGCAGAGGCTCCACTGAGGGATCTGTACAGTCATGTAATGGGCTATTTTGGAAGGAAAGCTGCAGGTGAGCACTAACAGTGTGCAGAGCGCAAAAGGAGAAAAGCAGCACCAGTTTGGCTTGATGCAACTGAAGCAAGCTCTGATAAGCAATCAAAAGGCTTTGGGATGATCACTGCTTTCCCTGTTCGGTTATGCATGCGCCTACAGCCAGCTGATTTTTCTCCCAGCATAAGTTACTTTTATGTACTTTAAATTACTAATTTCCCTTTTCGAGATGTTTAGTTGAACCTCTTTGCTGCTGAAGACCATCAGGTTAGGGAAGAGGAAGAGACAGTAAATGACCTAATAAAGGATTAAGCCTTGAGAGTTTTAAATTTTTGTCCATCGTGCAAAGCCTTAAAATTCAGCCTCCTGAACAATTGGCATTTGCATATTTTATAAGAATGTACTATTTCACTCTGAATGCAGTTTGTTTGTCAAAAGGACCTGGCTCTTGACCAGCTGGGTTGAACTAATTGTGTTTTCTGGTTCATTTAGTGTGTTTTCTTCTTCCTCCTCTTCCTCCTCCAAAACAAAAAAGCCCTCAAATTTACATTTGGAGGTCAGTTTAGATGACTTTAAAAATACAGTCCAAAACGAATCTGTTACTGAAATTATTTCATTACAACAGTTCTCTGTGAGTCAAATTGTAAAGCTTGGCTTGAGTATTTTTCAAAACATGCTGCAGGTCTTTTTGTATTCATTCATCAACATGGATGCAGTTTCATCTTGGCAACATCTTCCATTGCTTCGTTGTTTTTTTGTTTCCCCTTGGACTCATGGACGTTCATGAAGGTCATGATAGTCTTTCTCCTGTTAACTATGAGATCTCTGTGGACTGATCAAAAGAGAAGACTGTCATTCTAATATCCATTGTCTTAGTCCATGTCACCTTAAATGAACAATAAATTAGCTTTCAGCAGTAATGCAGGTTTTCTTTTTCCCTGTTGTTATGCTGGCATGATTAACAGAGGATTCTGTACTGCATCCTGCATCGAGATGTTAATGCCACCTTAGAGCACTCTTTGTAAGCATAGTACCACAAGAGCGTGACTGTCAAAAGCAATTTGCATCCCTGAAAAATAGATCTCTAGAAAGCACTAATTTTAGAAGTACCATTTATTTGAAATCTGGAAATCTATAACATTTTAATAGAGCCTTATGATTAGAGTAAGCCAACATTGTGGAATAAATCTTACAGAGAAAATGTGAATTGAAATAACTTTAGGATTTTAAAGGTGAAGATTACGAAGTGAGGTCTAACAGCCACAGTTAACTATAACACTGATAAATGAGTGAACTTGATTAATCGTTCATAACCATTGACCATCCAGCCTTTGAATTTTCATTCCATGTATATAACATTTTCTTTGCACTATTTATACTAACTGTATACAGTGCCATATTGACATTTGTCATTAGTACAATTCACAACCCAGTTTCCTTTTTCCACTACATTGCTTTTAATTAGGAATGCAATGAAGAAGGAGCCTGTAGGATTTGTATAAAACTTTTGGGATTTATTACTTACTTTTCATGATATGGAGGAAGAATATATGCATTATTCTTAAAGCGAGCATTAACAACTTTGAGTAGTGCTTACCTATAAGCTTCTTGCTCTGAAAGGTGGTACTGGAAATCAACTAACCCCTGCTTAGTGGGAAGAAGAAGCAGTACTAATTCTTCAAGTAGAATCTGCTTTAAAAGAGAGAAAAACTTAAAATGCATGTTTAGCAATTTTGATTTCTTTTTATTTGTATTGATTAGCAGGTTTTTTCATTTGTTACTTTTTGTTTTGAAACTGCCTTGATATGTTCTTTACTATATACAGTTGTTCATTTGCTTTTAGCTAATAGAGAGGACATGAGTCAAAAGCTGCACCCTATTGATAGTGATATTGGCAGTAGCAATACAAATGTTCCTGACCTCATGGATGAATTTATAGCTGAGAGACTTCGCAGTGGTAGTGCACCGGTAAGTCTCAAACATCCTACCTTACAATATGTAAGTCTGCATATAGATGTGAATTATAAATCAGTTCACTAAAATGTATCCATCTGGATTTTATGAAGCAGAAAGAATTAAGAGTATCACTTAATTTTGCCTTGCCATTTGTGTTTTCAAATCTATTAAACCTTCACTGAGAAAGCAATGCAGAAGTTACTGTCAGTTGAATATCTCATGGAATTCAGGAGCCTTAACTGCAACTGTAAAGCGCTTTGTACACAGACACTTTCAGAATAATGCTTTGTATGTAAATTTGTAGTCCCCAGTGTGGTGTGTAGTTAAGCACCATGCTGTAATATGGTAATGCTCTCTACAGGTATAGTCAACACATCAGGCTATGAAACGACACCAGTGCATGTTTTTCCTTCACCTTTTTCTGAACTGATATTCAGAAGTGTCATGTTGTTTGGAATGCTGTTCATAATACAAATTTTAATCAGTTTTAAATCAAGAATTTCTGCTTGTTGAATGCATACAGAACAAGATGGGTGATTTGAAGAAAGACACAGTTTATTAACTAGCAAGTAAAGGGAGACATAAAAAAAAAACAGTTGCAAATGAAGAGCAAAGTTCTTCAAAGTTGTTCAGTACTTTATTCTGCTTGGAATTTTGTGGGATTTTTAAGAAGTTCATTTTAAGACATGCTTCTGTAGAGGAGTTCCCAGCAAGTAGTTTAGTCACTGGTAATGAGGGAGAGAAGAAGATTCTTTAAAGCAATTGGAAAAAAATCTTATCTTTTATAAATGGTAAGAGAGGGCCTATAGACTTTGTCCCAATGTATGCTTTTTTAGTTTTGTATTGAATTCACGTCTAGGAAACTTGATTGCTGCTGAAAAGTGTTCTTTTTAGTTAAGTCTTGACAGAAATGCTAACTTGAAGTGTATAAAAAAATGTTACCTTAGTCTGCAAATTAATAAACCAGCAAACCGCACAGCTGGCCATAGAAGAAAAAAGAGAGAGATCGAATGCTATTTGTTTTCACGTAGATGGGTAAGAATATCGATTATTAATAGTTCAGGCAAGAGAATTAATACTTTCCTCCAGTAACAAAATCCAGCCAAAGCTGCCGTTGAATTTGCAGTCTAGCACATGACAATATATATGCCTCCTTAAAACAGAGTATCAACCTACTAATTTTAGGCTGTTTGATCTATTGAATGCTAAAACCTTGTATCAAGAAAAGCTTGTCACTCCAAGTAAATCTCAAATTTTACCTAATGCCTGTGTGGCACAGTCTGGATCCTTGCCGTTAAGGTATGTGCCCAGGAACTAATCATGGAACTAAAATTTGTATTTACAAATTCTGACGAACTTTTCACTTGCTGCTGCCTGTACAGCATTTTGGAAAGTCTTGCTTACATATGTAGTGTGATGACAATTTGTGTTTTAGGTAATTAAGGGTTATTTGTTATGTTCTGAAACTTGCAAATGTGATGTTGCTTTTTCTATTTTATATAAGTTAGCCTCTCAGGACTGTAAGATAATTTAAGTCCTTTCAATATGTAGAATATGACAAGAAGAGGAAGCAGCCCTGGCAGCCTGGAAGTTCCTAAAGACCTTCCAGATATATTGAACAAACAGAGCCAAATGCGTCCTATAGATGACCCAGGGGTGCCTTCGGAATGGACATCACCTGCCAGTGCAGGCAGCAGCGACCTCATCAGTTCTGACAGCCACTCTGACTCTTTCAGCGCCTTCCAGTATGATGGACGCAAATTTGAAAGCAAGTATATTTTTCCACAAGTGAAAACATTTTTGCTTGCTTGCAAATTGCCTTTTTATCTTTGTTACGCTTACGTGCCAGCATTTTTCTGTGAAGAAGTCCTTATTTCAGTTTCCCAGTGAAATCATTACCGTGTTATAGAGCAAGCAGATTTCTTGAGAGATGCTATTGTATTTATGGTGTACTAAACAAAATGGCACTGCAATGCTACTCTGTAAACAGCAGAACAGTGAACAGAAGTTAGAAAGCAATATTGTCTTCTACCTGGAGAGTAGCCATCTGCTTTGCACAAAATGGAATCATAGGATCATAGAATGGTTTAGGTTGGAAGGGACCTCAAGGATCATCCAGCTCCAACCCCCTGCCATAGGCAGGGACACCTCCCACTAGAGCAGGTTGCTCAAGGCCTCATCCAGCCTGGCTTTAAACGCCTCCAGGGAGGAAGCATCCACAACCTCCCTGGGCAACCTGTTCCAGTGTCTCACCACCCTCACTGTAAAGAACTTCCTCCTAACATCCAGTCTAAATCTCCTGTCTTCCAGCTTAAACCCATTCCCCCTCGTCCTGACATTACTAGACCTTGTAAATAGTCCCTCCCCAGCCCTCCTGCAGGCTCCCTTCAGATACTGGAAAGCCACTGTAAGGTCTCTTCGAAGCCTTCTCTTCTCCAGGCTGAAGAGCCCCAACTCTCTCAGCCTGTCCTCATAGCAGAGGTGCTCCAGCCCTCTGATCATCTTCATGGCTCTCCTCTGGACTCGCTCCAGCAGTTCCATATCCTTCTTGTGTGGGGGGCTCCAGAACTGCACGCAGTACTCCAGGTGGGGTCTGATGAGAGCAGAGTAAATATGAAAAGGAAAGGTTGCTATTTTGGAAGTGAAACTTGAATTCTTATGAAAACACTGAAGTAAAACTTAAAGAAGGGCTTCTGATATTTTTATAGCTATAGATAAGTCGAAATACTTGCTGTAGTATCATGGTAAAATTATTTGCTTTGTGAACATCACTGTGCTTTCTCTCATAATTAATGCTTTTCATTTGTTCTATTCATCCATTTCCAATCTTGCACAATAGAAGGGGTCATTGTGGTTACTGAGGATTATGACTTCATGTATTTTGTAAGTGAGAAATAATATTTATATGGTAAAAGTAATTGAACAAAGTACAGTTTTTAGGTATGTAGATGTTATGCAACTAAATGATGATTTTCAAACCTATACTTTAACACGCCTTGTTTTCTTTAGTGTTGAAAGCCATTTGTTAGAATATCATGTCCTAATGGTCGAAAATAAAGCTTCAATAACCAAATTTGCTATTTCTTCTAGCTCATAAATTTTACAAATTAATTTCTTAATATAGTGAAAAAAAATTTGTAAAATTACATATATGCTTCCATTACTTTGGCTATATGGTCATGCAGGTGCACTTACAGCAACTTAGCAGCAGGAAGGACGTGCAGTAGGAATGTCTTCTCCAGAAGTAGTGACAATTTTGTGACAGAAATGAGAATATTCATAATAGTGAATTACTTTCTTCTGTTACATTTTTACATATATTTATTTTGCAACATTGTATTAGTAGCACTGGAGATGTGCTTGTGGATGTTCCATGAAGGATTTTGGAGGTCTTTGGCTTTTGTATTTTATAGCAGTGTATTTTTGGGTTGTATGTTAATCCAGTGCTTTCCTCATACAGATTTCAACTTTGGCACTGAGGCAGGAACACCAGCTTCTACTGACGTTGATGCGATTTCAGCACAGCAACAGAGTGCTGAGGAGCAGGAAGTGGCCAGTCTAACTACTCTCCACATAGATTCTGAAACAAGTAGTCTCAATCAGCAACCATTGTCTGCTGAAGCTGCAACCATTACTGGTAAAGTAGTTTAAAAAAAAAAAAGCCTGAAAAAATACAAACCAAGCTTAAAAAAACCCCATATATTTCAGAAGAATGCAAGCTCCAGTTTCTGCAGTGAATCTATATATAAGATGATTCTTGGATTTCAGAGGATTTTTTTTGATTGCTATTGAAAAGTAATGAATGAAATAGCAGAAGTGGAAAACCTTGGTCTGATTTAGCACCTCTTAAAAGTGTCTGTTACTGGTTATTAAATAGCTAGTTTTTCCAGAGAGAGGTTTTTTCCTTGGAAGGTCTTGGCAGTGCTCTTTCAAACCAGTGTATCACACTGGATTATCATGAGATGCTTTTATATGTAATATCCTTCCACCTTAATCCCTCTTTGTATTGTCATTTGTGTAACTGGGACCTTGTAATATGCAAAATGTTAATCAGTACCTCTTTATATTGTCTGTTGTGTAACTGGGAGCTGTTAATATGCAAAATGTTCACTATTGTGCCATATAAGATCAGTTTCCATTTGTGTTAACTTATGAAAATTTTTTTCTTAATACTTTCCCTGTTGTTTTCATTAAAAAGCCTATTAGGAAGCAGTGTTTGCTAGCCTCGGTTGCTGAGGCTATCTATTTTAAAAGACTTACTTTTGTATTGCTGTCCCTGAGACTGCACCAGTTTACTTTGCAGCTGTTCCTTGAGAGGACAGCAATTAGGTTAGCAGCCAGCAGGTGATACAGTTAACCCAAACTGAATGGGCTCCTTTCTGAAAGAGAGAATCTTCCTCTCTGAGAAGTATTTGGAAGAAGTCTCTTGCCAGATTCTGTAGAAGTAAAGATGTCCTTGGTCATTTTCATACTCGTTCCATCACTGTTTCTGTTACAGCCTGGGGAACAAATATACTTGAAAGCTTATACCTACATGCAGAGTTTTATTTTCTATGAGAAATCAAACCCTGTGTTTTCTGAGATATTTAAAGACATCTTTACTTCCTCTGCCACAGTTTTCACATTCTAAAAGAGCCTTTCTCGTGAAAGAAGCATGGTCTTAGCTTTCTCGGACATTGTTGTTCAGCTTGTTCAACAATGTTCAGCTTGACTTTCATTGTCTTCATTTTTCTCTGCTGTGTGCTTATTTAAAGCCCTTGCAGCTAATCTGTTCCTTTTATGTTTGGTTTTTTTTCTTTAATATGTTAACAATTCCATTACTGTTTGGTCTTTTTGTCCAAGTTTGCCCTGTAATTGAATTGATAAGATGGCAATTAATGACTGAGTTGTCCATTGTGAGATTCTGTGGCTGTCTCTCTTCTTATTGTTTGGACCACTGTTTTAGAGAGGTAGCTTTTGTGTATCATGTGCATTTGGCTGTGTTTCCTGAGGAAGCAGGACTCGTGCAATTACCACACCTCTGTTCCCCATCACAACAATGGCAGAGCTCATTGTCTAATTTCTGCTAAATTGGCATACAAGGAAACAGGAGGATATTCTTATCTTCAAAGTCTATGGAGTGTAGGCAGCTGTCTAGTGAAAATTGCACATATGCAGAATCTCATGACAGGGAGGTTAAAGTGGGAATTAACTGTGTTAGATACCAGCAAAGCCATACAGAAACTCAACCTCAAAATGCACTCTCAAGAAATGAGTTTTCATAGAATGGCTTTGGTTGGAAGGGACATTAGAGATGATCTACTCAGACCTCCCCACTGTGGGCAAGGATGTCTCTCAACTAAGTTCAGCTTCTCAAGGCCTCATCCAACCTAGCCTTCAGCACTCAACCCTCAGGAGTTTTCAGTGGTTCTGCCACTTAGAAAACTACCTGTTTCTAAATAGTTTTACTTTGAAGGTATTTTGAAGGAAGTTTTTTTTACTTGTCATACAGGCATGATTTCATATTCTAAACAAATGATTGAGTTTACTGATTGCTATTTACTAATCCTAGAACAAGTTGAAGCCATAGTAGTCTCAGTCGAATTTGGGTTCACATATGTGAAAGCATCTTTTAGTGCTTCTTAGAAGACTCCAGTAGTTCAGCAAATTGTCCATATTATTTTTGTCCATTCTCTTCCATCATATGAAGGCTTCCCTCCCCCTCTTTCTGTGCTTCCCTCCCCCCCATTTAGTTCAGATAGAGTCCTTTGCAGTTGAACAGTGTAATAGGTTTTTTACCACTATTTCTGTTTTGATAACATGGATATTTTCTATCAAGTTTTTAAAATAGTTTTTTCTCTTTGCAAGAAAGAATATCCAAAAATTTGAGTAAATTACTCTTTTACAAGATTTGCTTTTGCATTGCTACCCCTGAAGTTCAGTTCATGTCCAATACGGGACTCTACATGTCATTCTAGTATTTTTTTTGGTCTCAGTTACTTTAGATATAAAGTTAAAATTAACAGATCTTAATTCTTCCATTTTTAACATGTGCTGATGTGTAGAGAAATATGTGATGAGTATCTGTTCTCTTTTTCATACTATCGACTGAGCTGAAGTTTTTATTGTGATATTTAGGCAAATTCAGTAAGTGAAAGTAAGGTGGTGCAGAAGAAAAGTACAAGCACCTGTGCTCTCTCCACAGAGACCAAATAGTTGCCTAAAGATGCTACTCAGTAGTGATCATGTAATAATGCCTAAGCAGCACTGCTGTTTGAACACTTTTATTTTCCTGTTTTAGAGGAAATAATAATAGAGGAAATACAGAACTTTCCTCAGCCCAGCATGAAACGTTGTCAGTTACTGGTTTGAGCTTTTACTTATCAATTAACTTGTGTGTTCCCATAAACCTGGGAAAGCTGTTGTTCCATGAAAACATCTACTTAAATTTCTCATCAGCCAAGCATTTTGGTAAGGGAAAGTGAAGAGAAAGTTGACTAGTTTCAGAACAACGAAAGAGCTGCAGACCAAACACATTTAAAATGACTTGCACCTAAAATAGAGATCTGTTAATCCATGTACCTATCTGATATTGACGTTCATCTCAGCTTTCCTGCATGTAATTAGTTTTCTTTCAGAGCACCATTCAGAGGCAGATCTTCTTACAGTTCTTAAATCTTTTCTTGCCCAGATTTGATGTATAGAAGTAGTTCAGTTTTTGGGGTTTGTTAATGCTGTGTTTAGACAACGTTTCAGTAGCTCAAGAAAATAGAAAAGGCTTTTAAGGTAACTGTTAAAAATTGCATTTACAGGCTCTGAAAGTGCTTCTCCAATCCAATCTGCTCTTGGATCTCGATCACAGACACCCTCTCCTGCCACTCTTCATGCAGATCATATTGAGCAGAAGGATCTGCACCTGGATGAGAAGCTCCACCACTCTGTTTTACAGACGCCAGATGACCTAGGCAATATCTGGAATAGAAAATATAAACCTGTTCTTTCTTTCTTTCCAATGCCATGTAGCAAAGTAGCTAGTATCACAATAGTTGTAGAGAATCCTGTACGAGAGTATTTCATCTGTGCTTTAAAAGATTTTGTTACAGTGATTTAAAAGCACCCCAAAACCTTTTGCATTATATTTTGCATTTCGTTGGAACTATTAACAGTGGATTAAGAGTTCACATGTTTATAATTGTTCTTTTTGATGCTTAGAGTCATGGCAGCTAAATCTAGTATGTTTCATCATTAATGTACAAATAACAAGACATAATTTTAGAGTAATGTTGTAGTTTCTCCTTGGAAGTTTGGTTCTTTTCCCTTTCATATTTAAACAAATCTCTAATTACTTCAGCTGCCTTAGCTATTGAATTCTAAGGTGTGTTTACTTTGTAAATACCAAATGCTCATTTCTCCCATGTTTGGTCTTATGGAAACAAAGTTCCTATATATTTTTGAGGCCCTTTAAGCAACCTACCCCTGGACAGAATTGTAATACTTTTACTTTGTAGTTTGAAACCTGTGGTCTAGAAACTGCTAGTGTCTCTACCACAGTGGTCCAGATCTTCAAAACAAGAGGCAATGCAATTAGCCTGAATTCAGATTTAATTTGATTTTGTATGCCCGTGGGAGCTGCAAGATTTTCAGATGTCAGCACTTTCTGGTGCTGAGGTGTTTTGCAAATCTCTCTGAGAGGGACAGAAAGGAGATTCTGAATGCCTGCTGCTTTAAACCTCATTAGCTAGTTTAGTGTGTCCATTTAGATTTAGTGTGTCTGCTTAGCTAGGTAAGAGTGAACTGAGTACACTTTAGCCATTGTTGAAATTTTTCTTTAGTCATTGTTGAAGTGTTGATGTTTTCTTTATATGGAGAAACAATATTAATCATTTTCCACCTTAAAAAACCCAAACAATTTACTTGTATGACCCTGATGTGTAGGCAGAATTAGGTGAGAGACTGTGGTGTTAGGTTACCGAATGTTGCCTCACCACTCATGCAGACTTAGCACTGAAAGAACAGCAGCCAGATGCAAGTTTACTCTAGCCTTTCTCTTCAGTTTTCAATCCAACACATTCCTAGCGGGTTCTAAAGAAAAGAATCTTTTGTTTTTATTGGGAAAATAATAGAAAGTTGAAATGTAGTTTTACATGTAAACAGGCAAGTGGAAATTCATTGCCTCCAAAGAATGCGAGACAGCAAAAGTGGCCTCACTATGTCCATCAGATCCTTCTCAGGGCTTTAATAGCGGACTTAAATGGTTTTTGTAGAAAGAATGTAAGAAACAGGGCAATTCTCTCTCTACAGAGTTTGATAATAGACACGTAGTTAACTATGTCCAGTGCTGAAGTGGCTCAATGAGTAAGAACTATGTTGCTGTGAAAGCCTGATCTTTTTTTTTTCTCCATTTGGTTTTAAGAAAACTCTGTAGGCAATAGTTATATCGCGACTTTATTGTTTTGGAGAGGTAGGTCTCACTATACTGTTTTCTTCCATTACAGAAACTACTGAATTCCCCTCAGAATGTTGCAGTGTCATGGCTGGGGGAACTCTTACAGGATGGCATGCAGATGTTGCTACTGTGATGTGGAGGCGAATGCTAGGAATTTTGGGAGATGTGAACAGCATCATGGATCCAGAGATTCATGCCCAGGTTTTTGATTACCTGTGTGAACTATGGCAGAATCTGGCCAAGGTAAAAGAACTGGACCTCTTCACCAACCTGACCTGATAGGGCAGGATTTTCAAAAGGGGAAAAACACCACCTTGTATATTTACACCACTCTAAAATATTTATCTTTTTGTTTTGAATAATTTCAGATAAGAGATAATCTTGGTATTTCAACAGATAACCTAACTTCACCGTCTCCACCAGTTTTAATTCCACCGCTGAGAATTCTAACACCATGGCTGTTCAAGGTAAATTTGGACACTTAGCAATGAAACAGTAATAAAGTGCACGTAGACGTAGAAGCATTTTTATGTGACTTTTTGATTTATTAATAATAAATACTGTTCTGAAACTGCAGGCAACAATGCTGACTGATAAATACAAACAAGGAAAGCTACATGCTTACAAACTCATTTGTAAGACAATGAAGCGAAGACAAGATGTTTCGCCAAACAGGGATTTTTTAACTCATTTCTACAACATAATGCACTGTGGACTTCTTCATGTTGATCAAGTAAGTTTAATTACGAAATTTCAGGTTAATATAAATAGTATAAATAAAACCAAAATTGTTTTCTCAAAAGCACTGAATGGGTTTCCAGGTGAGGAACTTTGAACTTTCTCTTTGAAAATATCTGACTCATCCTTTTTTCTGAACTTCTATAAATTGCCCTCAGGTTCTTGGTCGTAATCAGGAGTGCTTTTTTTTAACTTATGCCTCACTGCTGTCTACAACTACCTGAAGGGAGGTTGTAGCCAGGTGGGGGTCAGTCTCTTCTCCCAGGCAACCAGCAACAGAACAGGGGGACACAGTCTCAGGTTGTGCCAGGGGAGGTATAGGCGGGATGTTAGGAGGAAGTTCTTGACAGAGAGAGTGATTTGCCATTGGAAGGGGCTGCTCAGGAAGGTGTTCAAAAAAAGACTGGGTGAGGCACTTAGTGCCATGGTCTAGTTGATTGGACAGGGTTGGGTGATAGGTTGGACTGGATGATCTTGGAGGTCTCTTCCAACCTGGTTGATTCTATGGGCATCTCCATTTTTTCCCCACTAATAACCAGATTGCACTGCTTTTCTTCCTGAAACATATTGTGTATGGCCATCAGGAGTAGGGAAGTAATTGTGCTCCTGGACTTGACACTGACGAAGCTGCAGTTTTGGGCCACTCACTGTGAGGACATTAAGGTGCTGGAGCACATCCAAGGAAGGGCAAGAAAGTTGATGAAGGATATAGAAAGCAAATATTCTGAGGAGCAGCTGGGGAACTGGGACTATTTAGACTGAAGAAAATGAGGTTGAGGAGAGACCTTATTACTCTCTACATCTACTTGAAAGAAGGTTGTAGCAAGGTCGGGTCTGGTCTCTTCTTCCTAGGAATGAGTGACAAGAAGAAATGGTCTCAAGCTGCACTAGGAGAGATTTAGATTGGATACTAGGAAAAAATTCTTCACTGAAGGAGTGGCTGAGCATTGGAACTGCCCAGGGAAGTGGTTAAATCACCATTCCTGAAAGTATTAAAAAAAAAAAATAATGGAGATGTAGGTCTTAGGGATATGTTTTAGGGGTGGATTTGGCAGTGTTAGGTTAATGGTGTGAGTCTATGGTCATGGAGGTCTTTCCAAACTTTAGTGATTCTGTGATATTGTCATTTATTTGTATATCACTACTATTGAAGAATTGCTGAAAGGAGGAAATTGCTCTTTGTGTGCATTTGAGATGCATTTTAATAGTTGAAATGTTTTATACTTTTTGCAATACTTTTAAAGAAATTGCATCCTGTGCATTAAATCTAAAAACTGCCTCACTGTGCCTGCAAAAACATAGTATGCTGTGTTGGATAGCTGTATACCAAACATGTTAAAAAACACTTTGCTACAATTTTTTCTCTCTGTTTTGGTTCCATATAGGAATGTGCAAAAGGTTAAACCTTCTTTAAAATTATAGACAGATAATAGTTTTTGAAGAGGATTTAAATGTGTTGTTAAGAAGCTGTAATAGTTGATTATCTTATGTACATATTTAAATTACTGAATGGTAGGGGTTGGAAGGGACCCCTAGAGATCTTCTAGTCCAGCCCTGCTGCCAAAACAGGATCACCTAGGGCAGACCACAGAGGAACACATCCAGGCAGTCTCCAGAAAAGGAGACTTATTTATAGAACTCTTGAAAGCTAAATTTAAATGTGTAAGATGTGACCTGCTATTAACCTCATACAATATGATGTTGGTCTGTAAAGTATACCACAGTTTAATTATAGTAATATGAGTATACTTAAGGAATTTATCTTCTTGTGCTGCTTTTTCTTCAATTATTGCCACAATAAATTTGTTTTCTTGCTTTTTCACTTTCCACCTTTGATAAATACTTGGCTTTTTTTTCATTCCTTGTTCATCTTGTTGATACTCTTAATTTTTTTCTCTTTTCTTCTTGCAAGGATATTGTCAATACAATCATCAAACACTGCTCTCCTCAGTTCTTTTCACTTGGTTTGCCTGGTGCCACCATGCTTATTATGGATTTCATTGTGGCAGCAGGAAGAGTGGCTGCTTCTTCTTTCCTCAATGTAAGTATTCATCAGTTCATTCATGTTTATGTGTGCATGGAAAGGGTTTGAGAGAAAACTGGGCAGTATTTAGTCTTGATTAAGGTGTTAACTTCTCCACAGAAGTCAGCATAATGGTTAGCAAATACAGATCCTGTCAGTGGTTTACTCTAGAACACTACACATGCAGGTCCTCTATAGAAATGTGAAGAATGCAGAAGTGACTGTTGAAGCAGAGATTCTTGTTTTACTTCAGAGTTCTTGGAATTGTGGCTGTCATTTACCTGTGATTTAAAGTGTTTTAAAATAGATGTCCATTTTGACAGTACCTTCATTTTAAAAGTACATTTATTCCTCCATATCTCTGCTATGCAATGACTTGATTCAGGCTTGAGTACTCAAATCTGCTAGTGTTTGCACTATTTGGATGTATTTCTCATAATGTTACCCAGGCAACTTCAGCCTTATATAGTAATACTGATATGATTACCTAGGTGCTGTTGGCCTTGCATGACTGTACTGTCTCAAAGTTTCCCAATACTCCCTTCCAATTGTCTGCGGGTTTTGACTGTTTCTCACATCATTCCCCCTCTAACCAACTATGAAATCCAGCCTCCCTCAAGGTACTCTTTGAAGCCTCTGTCAGCTTCTTATGCTGTTACCTGTCACGTCCAGCAATGCCTCATGTCATGTCCAGTAGTTTTCCACATCCTGTTCAATTAGCTGAACCTGAGACCCAAGCCTAGTTAGCAGCTCAGTCATTTGTCTGTACTCCTAACTATTCCTCCACTTACTTTTGACCATCTTGGAAAATGGGAGCATGGGGTATGCATGAGTAGCGATCCATGGGGTTGTGGTCTCAGCTCTAAAGAGTTTGCAGATGAAAGGAAATGACTGTGTAGAGTTTCAACCATTGTTCTCTCTTAAGGCAGCTATAGATGTCAATGTCTTGATTGCAGTAAGAATATGTATTTCCCACCACCTTTTTTTGTTTGTTTTAGGCACCAAGAGTTGAAGCACAAGTTCTTTTAGGATCTCTAGTCTGTTTTCCCAATTTGTATCATGAACTACCAGCTCTTCACCCAAACATTCCTGACATTGCCGTGTCTCAGTTTACGGATGTTAAGGTAGAAATTTTAAGCATATTTGGATGGCATTCAGCAACCAAATACATGTTTAATATGATGTTGTTGCAGGATATACTAATTTTAAGATTCTCATATTCAGAAACTATTTCAGATTATCAGGACCAAGATCCAACTTTATACTACTACTTGTCAAACTTTAGACCACTAAACATACTTTATAATTGCTATGAACTGAATAATAAAATAGGTTTGTGTGTTTGTGAAAGGAAGCAATGTACTGTCTCACCTTTTGAAGCCTACTCTCTACATATTTAGTGAACTGAGACAAAGAGATTCAAGGTACAACACAAAATCAAAGAGTGGAAGGGGTTGGAAGGGACCTGCAGAGATCATCTAGTCCAACCCTCCTGTTAAAGCAGGTTCACTTAGATCAGGTTGCATGGTAACACACCCAAATATATCATTTACTGAGAATTCACAAGTGGTGAAATCTGCCTGTTTCTGTGAGCTTTAGAAAACCTCTCTACATCAATATGTTCTTTTAGACAAAAAGCAAAGATTAATGGAGACTTTACTTTCTCTATCATAACACAAATAGTGTGCCAGCATTCTGAAAACAGGCAGAGCTCATTTTGTATGTTTAATTTCTGTATAGGTGTCAGATTGATTAGTATGCCTAAGAAAGGCTCCCTGTAAGTTTCCAAACTCTTTCAATTTAGGGAGATATGATGGCTTGAAAGCTACCTTATACTTCACTCCCTTTCAGGGACTGACTTTGAATTTCTTCTTTTGTATTTCTGTTGTATAGTGGTTATTTAGGTGAGCTTTATTGAGAGGAATCTACGTCAGTTGAGTCAAAATTCATCTTGACATGTTTAAGTCACTATATTCTGTAGCTACTTGCAAAGACTTTTAATCAGCATGAATTTGAAAAAATGTGCTTGTTTAAACCTCAAAGTAAAAGATTCTTTCTGTCATATCTTTCAACACTATTCACAGGTGGTAGCTTTGGGGAGTCTTTTGTTGTGTTTCTTTTGGCAAGAATTGGATAAATGGTTAATGAGCAGAAATTAGGGCAGTAACCTGTAGAATGGTTTTGGGTTAGCACAATAACAAGCATCTGGGGTGGACTAGGAGCTTGGAATAGTAGTAAGCTAACAGTTCATCTGACCACAAACCTAGAGACTCAACAAAGCAACATGCCTCTGTGTGTCGTAATAAAATTCCCTTTTTCTGAATGCTTCATGTGATGGAGTTATTGGTAAATCAGTGAATGCCTTCCTCTTTTGTTTTAGGAGCTCATAATTAAAACTGTGTTAAGTTCGGCAAGGGAGGAGCCATCTGGTCCTGCACGGTAGGTTATCAAGAAAGAGCTAAAATAATAGATTATTTTATTGTACTGTTTCAAGGTGGAAATATTAGAGACCTTGAAGTAAAAGTTAATGTGTGTATTTTCTTTAACACTATCACAACAGATGAATTTGAAATTGTTTGGAAATAGATACATTGAAAGGACAGACAACTTCTGTCAGATCAAATGCTGATCTAGCCCAGTATCCTTTCTCTAATAGTGGATGATAGGTAAAAGAGGGGTGGGTGTGTATGTATATGGGGGTGAGAATATATGCTGTATGCTTTTCCAGGTTACTCTGGTGTTCAGCTCAGGGATTTTCTGTACTAGAGAGCCTTTTTTGAATTTTTTTAGAGATTTTTTTTTTGCTTTGATTAAAGATGAGATTATTTGTGAGGGAGGTGTGGTTATTTTTTATTAGGCCACCTGATTTCATTTGAAAAACAGAAATAATGCATGGTAGATGAGCCCTTCTTTACAGTATGGAAAGGAAGCAGAAAATACTGAGCTAAGCATTAAACAGGGAATGATTGCCTGATGCTTAAACCTAGGAATCTTCATTAAGTGAAGAACTTCAAAGAGGACATTTAACCAGTTTTCTGTTTCTTAATTCACTTAAGATCTTGTTCCTCCTTATCCATCTCCAGAGCCTTTCAGTTATGGAGTCCTGCATACAGTATTGGAACAGGAATCCATAATGCCTGCCAAGGAAGAGCACAATTGTGTGCATTATGTATTTGGATGAAGCATTTATATCTGCCTAACTAATACATTGTTAGTTCACAAATGCAAAATGTTAGAACTACATACCTGAAAAACGCTACTGGAAAGATCAGCTCATTGAAATTTAAAACCTTTTGCTGGAAAACCAAGAGCAGTTTTCATCAGCCCATTTACCTGCTCTTTCCTTGAGCTGGTAATATCTTTCAACACAGGGGATGGAACTGTTGAGATAGTTTTTATTTCACTTTTCATAATCTTTAACAAAACAGAATTCTAAAAAGCTCAGTTTAAATCCATTTGGTTAAGAGCATTATTACTGATCTTGTGGCACTGAAGCACACAGTATTTGCATCCACAGGTCTGGCAGTGTGGCTGGAAAGGAGGAAACATCCTGCTTGTCCCCATAGTCTGTCTGGCTGTGAGGATGTGTATATAGGAGCAGAGGCACATGTGTATGCACAGCCTTTCAGAAAGCAAAATTATGCTGCTGCCAAAATGCAAAGGTGGACACTGTCTGTAACAACATTAAATGAAGATTAAAAAGGAATAGATTCTCAATGTATCTTTGGGTTCCCTGTGCCACTCTGCTGGGCTCAGAAGGGTGTATCTTCATCGTGGGGATGATGAAGCTCCTGAAGCTTGCCTTAGTGGCAATTTATCCATTGTCTTTTGGTAATAACCTCCTTTGATTCGTCTTGCTTCCAAGCAGTACAGAGTTCATCTGTGTCAGAGGTCATATTTAGGATCAACATTATGGTTTTGTTGCATTGGCTCAGCCACTAGTAGGGCCTGCAAATTTCTGGGAAAGAACTGAGATTTCTTGGAACTTAGGGACATAGCTTTGTGTATCTCTAGCAAGTCTGAGTACTGCGTTGTTACCCAAGCTGTACATCTCTATTCCTTAGCTCTTCCACAAAAGCTCAGTGTTTTGTGTTTCATTACATACTTGACCCAGCTGAGCTTCAGGGAGTTCAATTATCTGCAATATATTCTACTCTCAGATCTCCATCGGTAAAGATTAATAACTGTATTAATCAAACACCTTTTCTGTCACTGAATCTGAAAAGGGAAGAGATAGGATAAAAAGCTCAGTGTTCACCTCTTCTTCTGTTTGTACTCTTAAGGCTGTGATTCTTCAATAACAATATTATAGTCACATAACTACACTGGGATTTTTAGTAGAAACCTTATAGACTCCTGGATAATTTGCGCATCAGTGTGTCATCAGAAGTGAAATGGTTCTCTGTAGCAGGACACAGAATTGCTTACTCTTCTTTGCACTGTAAGATTTATGTTCAGAGTCATATTGCACAAGTAGTCTACATTTATCATTAAATCCATGCATTTTGTTCAAAAAGATTTGAGATGCGTACTGTGGGAATAGCAGCAGTGTATATTGATGCTACTCCTCCAAGAGTGGAGTACATTTAAAATGTTCCTGGCAGTAGCTTGCCTGGATAGTCTTGAAATTTTCTCAAAGAAATCTTAGACTGTTCTGACTGCTTATCTCAATTTTTGCAGTCAGGTTGGTTTTATGACTAGTATATAGGAAAAATCTTTTTTACTGAAAATCAAACTCTTCAGTGACTTACTGCATGTCAGAAGATTTCTTCTAGTTTGCTTCCTTTACTGTGATCTAGACTCAGAATGTCCTTCAACTTTTACTCCATATGCAATGTTTTCTGAAGTTGTTCATTATTTTGTCACTTTTTTCTTAGACTTCTTCAAGCTCTTTATTCTTAAAATGGTATTAAGCGAAGTATATTGGAGGTAGTCTTGCAATTGAGATTTCAGGTAGCTTGATAACTTATTTACATTATCACATAGAATTAAATCCAAGATGTCTTTTTGCTACCTGTTAGCAGTTTCATGATTTTGTGTAGCCTTGAAATCAGTCTTCTACAGCACAGGATTAATAGCCTCTTCTCTTTCTGTTTCTATTCTAGCACATGACTTCTCCGTCCCAGATATAATGCAATTCCCATCAGCTTTTTGTCAGTTTTGGTTTGCCCTCCAGTTTTATCCAGAGGACTTTGAATTCTAAAGTTGTTTCCCAAGTACTTGTTCCCTGTGTATTCTTAAAGAGATTCCTTAGGCTAGCTCCTTAACATTTATGAACAAATTGCTGATTTGGATATGTAGATCTAAATACTCTTTTACATTTTTATTTCCTGATATAAAATGAAGAAACAACAACAGAACTTGAAGCATCTAATCACAATATGTATACTCCCTTTTAACATTCATTTGCCCCTTCTCTATGCATTCTTGTTTGTTGTCAGTACAAAAAAAAAAGTAAATATCAACAAACAAATAGCATTCTCCTCTCTTGTTGCCATGTCCCAGGAGGTCTAAACAAATACAAGCAAACTCTCATGTTGGAAAAGAGGAACCTTCCACCACAGTTTTCACTTTGAAGAAAATGCATGTTAATTTCCTCTATGGGGTGCCCAAGTCTGCCTTTACTGCAGTACTTGAAATTTCTTCCTTATTACAGCATTATCCAGGTTTTTCAAACTATTTAAACCACATTTGTCAGACTTCAGCAAGACATATCATGAATTATAGAAATTTCGCATTCTTGTTGCATGTTTCCCTACAACTTATCCTCCAACATTGTTTTGCAGGTGTGTTGCTCTTTGCAGCCTTGGTATTTGGATCTGTGAGGAGCTAGTTCATGAATCTCATCATCCTCAGATCAAGGAAGCATTGAATGTGATTTGTGTTTCTTTAAAGGTGAGAGACTAATGTTTTTCCAATGCATATTGCCTATATGTGTAAAGTCATGATCACATTTTAGCATCCTTGCTTCACAGTCTCCTTTTCAGTTTTAGTGGTAGTATGTCAACAGTATATTCCATTAATAATCTCTGTTAAAAAGCTGCACTTTTTAAGCCTTTTTTCCCCACTTGATGAGTGTTTTTGTTTTCTTATGTTTTTGCAAATCTTTTTCACATTTGCTCAGATTTTATGGAGTAAATAGAATATTAAAAATACCTAATTTACCAGTATTTTGCAAGCTTCCATGTTTGTGGAAAATATGGGGGGTTAGTATTTCCCAATTTACTTTCAGAACCTTTCCATATTTCTATGGAATAGCCTAGTCTTTCTGCATATGTACATGGAAGAAAATTGGGATGTATGCCTGTTGTACACGTCTTGCTTCAGACATTGGGGACTGACTCCTTTACAGCAATGGGAATCTGAAATGTGTCTTAGCAAATCAGCTGATCACATCCTGTGAAGCAGGATTTGAGTCTGTGTCTAAAATGGGTAGCTGCAGGGCTTTTAGTATTAGACTCTAAATTGCAATTTCCTGCTTTGCAAAATAACATTCATCCTCTGCGGCTTCATTAATACTCTCTTCCAGGGTTTTCCCCTTGCTTTGTAATATCTCCTAACTAGTGCGTTTTATCAAGTTCCTGTGCAAGTTTGGTATTAAGCAAACGATGCTGGTGTTATTTTACTTCTGCAATTTATCAAAGTTTGAACTATTTTTAATCCCGACATTGATTATGATTTCTCATATTTTCTTTTGACATATTTATTAAACAAATTATGTGTATCTCATTTACATTAAGTATAAATTGCTTCTCGAATGAGAAGACAAATATCTTTTATACTTCTAATTTGTTTTGCTTTGTGTTGGCAAAAGCATCCAGAGTGTGTTGGCTTTTCTCCCCTTCCTAGCAGTGGTATACATTCACAACTGAGGTTAATCATGAAATGAAAAGTTCATAAATAAATAAACGAGAGAGACAGATGAGCCTTAATTTGTTTATCTAAGCAATCTCCTGGTTTCCTAGTAGTCAGAGATTTGTACTCTCAGAATGGATTGTTTTCTTATTTTCAGGAGAAATGAATGGATAGGGAACTATAATTCTAGTCCAACTTACTGAAAAGTGCAATTGAGCAAACAGCATTGAGGAGAAATGTTATCAACAATTGTATGCCCATTGCTGAAATACAGAAGCATATTCAGAACTGTAGTCCAGCAGCTCTGAATATAGCCGGCAGTTCTTCCAGCAGTGTGGTGATGTTGCTGTATCTGTATTAACCTCTGCTGAGTCTGAGCACAAAAAATCCTAACCAGCAATCCACACTCTTGTATTTCATGATTATATTATGCTCCTCTCAAAAATGCTGCAGATAGTCACAAAATTGCATTATACAGGCTTAGTTGGATGAGTGCTAAACATAGATTAATTACAAGCAGAGAAAGATTAAACTACTAAGGCAATATCTAGAAAGCAATGGATCATTGCAAAAATGAGGACTATGGCAAGCCTATCCCTTTGAGAGCAACCATGAAGGCTAAGTAATAGGCAGAGTGCCAGTTCATTGACAGGTTGTTTTTTCTCAGTTGAGTAACTTGTAAAAAATTATATCCACAGTTACATTGCTAAATACAAAATCATATAAAAGTAGTGAGCTCTTATGCTTATTATCATACAGTGTTTTGCAGAGATAGGGAGTGGTGGGTGAGATGTTTGTAGCATCACTTAGCTGCCTTCACAGCGCTTCTGAAGGCTTTGGGAAGTGGAATCAGAGCAAAGCAGCTGACTTGGAAAAGGTGAATTTGTTTGCTGTCCAGCATAAACTCAGTGTTGCTGCCTGAGTTCAGTAAAGTGTCTTCCAGGACCAGGATACACAGCTCTTTAAGTGTCTATTCAAAAGTGCCTGTGCATTCTTTTAAAACATGATATATTGACCACACTGGGACAGATCTCTGAAGCAGATGAAGGGTTTGATCTGTTTGGATCAATCGCTATCTTCTTGATCAAAACATCATACACAGTGCTCTTCCAGTGAATTAAGGCTTGACAGTTTGAATGTGCAAGATTTGAACTGTGTCTGTATTTGTCATCCTTCCTGTTAAGTTTGTGTCTTCACTGATTATTGTAACTTTCCTTAAATTAAAAAAAAAAAAAATTAAAATATCTTCACAGAGAGAACAGAGAGCAATGAAATAATTTGCATAAATCATTTTAGAGCCTCATGTTCTTCTGTTTACTTGGTTTTAGTTTTACTTTTTTTCTTTTAAAAAAGAAAAAAGAAAAAAATATATTCCCTATATTTTTAGGTAGTAAACAGCTGATTAGTCAAAGACTGGACAATCTCCAGGCCTTTTTCCCAGGTATATTTTTTCTTAAGGAATATCCAGATTACTGAATTTATTAAGCTACTCTTGTTTCTCCACTCCTTTTGTCCTCTCTAGTGACTTTGGGGTTTTCCTGCAAGCTTGTAAGGAAGTTTCCAGCAATCTGGATTTGATCTCAAGTTCTATAATCATATTGCGAAGCTTTCAATTTTACTTAAATTTTTTTTTTGATTGTCAGTCGAGCTTGAACATTAGAATTTGTACCCTGCCTGCTTAATAGAATTGGATTAAGAAAACAGTCTAAGCAGCCAAGAAATTAAATCTAAGTATTTCTGAAATATATTACCCTATTCTGAGTTCAGAGGAAGACACTTGCCTTGCAGCACACGCTAGTGAGACCGCTTCACTGCTAAGTAAAATGAGATTAAAACAAGTGAAATATTTTGGTTTATTCTTTTAACAATGCAGGAATTCTGAAGTCACTCATCTTTACTGAATAGGTTTTTCATGATTAAAGCATGAACTACCTGGTCGTTTTCTGAGTGATTTGAGATTCCTCAGTATTATGGTTTGGAGCACTTGCTTGCAGTCAAGGCAGAGTATTTTCTTAAATAAGAATGTATTTGAAGTCCTTCCCTTGGGGCTGTTGCATGTTATTTTTAATTCTGTGTGATTTATGCTGTCTTCTGAGGTCTGCAGTTTTGCTGTGCTAATAACCATTCTGCTCTGATTTGTCTTCGTCTCAGTTTTGTGGGATTTTCATGTCCTAGATGAACAAAATTCACTTGTAAAATCCACTTTGTGCTTGTTGCTTGGTACACAACTTGATGTTTTCAGGCAAGTGCAATGAAGGAAGAATCCTCAATTACATGCTCTGTGAATTAATAATTTATGGAAATGTCTCCATGTCTCTTCATTTCTTTGTTTTCCCACTTAAGAGCGTAGGGCAGCATGTGCATTCAGTCCCAAGCCTGGGGACTAAATGTGCAAATGCAATCACTTTTGCCTTGACCCACACAATGACTTAAATGTTTCAGTAACTGTTAGAGGCAGGCTCCAGTGCAGCAGTGTTTTCCTGCCTCTAAAAGAAAACAGAAAAGAGGTATTAGGCACAAAAGCTGAGGTGCATTAATTTCTGTTCACCCAAGTGCTGTACACAGCAGTCACTAACAAATACAGAACAGGTAGGCTCACTATTAGTACTGTCCCCCCCAGTTTGGACACACAGCTGTTCACCTGCCCAGGTTGTTAAGACCTCCAATTTGAGAAGGAGACCCCTGTCTTTTTTGCAGTGATACAGTAACATTAATAAACATTAAGGTAGAAATGAATTTGTTATTTCCAGCTTCATGATACTGTGCTCTGAAGTGAGTTAGGAATCTCATCTCTCCCTTTCCCTCATCATGTGCCACTGCCTAATTGTCTATCCCAAACCTTCGATGTTAACTGCTTACATGTGGTCATCACCATCAATTAATTCCTTTTAAATTGTGTAAAACTTAATTCTGTTCTTCCAATTAATAGGTACTTAAGGGACTACAACTGCCTACCAAAATTTCAGACTGCCTTACACACATATACTGGTGTGTGAAATGTCATCCTTACTGTGCTGTGTTCTCTTTTCTAGTTTCCAAATAAAACAGTGGCCCAAGTTGCCTGCAGTATGCTGAGCATGCTGATACATTATGTGCATAGACTTCAAGTGTATCAAGCTGATTCACCTTTAAGAATTATTCAAGTAAGCAATTTTTTTAATGTGAAACTGATTTTTTGATATAACAGTAAAATGTATTTCACTGAAACTACGATATTGACAAGTGTGCGTCACAAAATATTCAGACAGTAGAAACAAAATCTTACTGACAGTTACATAATCACACAGAAATGTCAGGATCGGAAGGGACTTCAAGGATCATCTAGTTCCAACCGCCCTGCCAGGGCAGGGACACCTTCTACTAGAGGAGGCTGCCCAGAGGCACGTCCATCCTGGCCTTAAAAAACACCCAGAAATGAGGCTTTCACCATCTCCCTGGACAACCTGTTCCAGCGTCTCACCACATCATGGTGAAGAACTTCTTCCTAAAGTCTGATCTAAATCCACACTCCCCTAGCTAAAATGCACTCTGCCCAGTCATATCACTACCCAACACCCTAAAAAGTCCCTCACCAGCTTTCTTGTAGACCCCCTTCAGATATTGGAAGGCCTCAATAAGGTCTACTTGGAGCCTTCTCTTCTCCAAACTGAACAACCCCAACTCTTTCAGTCTGTCCCCATTGGAGAGGTGCTCCAGCCTTCTGATCATTTTCGTGGCCCTTCTCTGGACACATTCCAGCATATCCATAATTACTTGGGCTTGATGATCTTTGAGGTCTTTTCTAACCATAATAATTCTGTGATTCATGGATTCACATTGTATTTGCTTGCTGAGTCCAATATTAACATGTAAAATGGCTGTGGCATGTTTATTTTTTCACAAATACAGCTGTTACATGAGAATATTGTCAATAAAATGCACATAAAAAATACCTTCAAATATGTGTGTTTAAATTTAGTGTGGAAGTGGTCACAACTGTAGATCCATATTTTATTTTGCATATGCATGTGCAAAGTTTGCATTAAAGTGTTTCAATATAAAGCAAAATAATCACAGAACTTTAGAGGTTGGAAGGCACCTCCAGAGATCGAGTCCACCCCTTCTCCAAGGCAAGTTCCCCTAGGGTAGTCTGCACAGGAATACATCCAGGCAGGTTTTGAAAGTCTCCGGAGAAAGAAACTCCAGTCTCTTTGGGCAGCCTGGTCCAGTGCTCTGTCACCCTTACGGTAAAGTTTGTCTTCATGTTGAGATGAAACCTTCTATCTTCAAGTTTATAGCCATTGCTCCTTGTCTTATTGCTGTGCAGCACCAAAAAGAGATTGGCCCCATCCACCTGACACCTACCTCTCAGATATTTGTACACATTGATGAGATCTTCCTCAGTCTTCTCCAGACTGAACAGCCCCAGGTTTCTCAATCTTTCTTTGTAGAGGAGATGCACAAGTCCCCCAGTCATTTTTGTAGCTCTCTGCTGGACTCTCTCCAGCAGGTCCCTGTTTCTCTTGAACTGGGGAACCCAAAACTGGACACAGTATTCCAGGTGTGGCCTCACCAGGGCAGAGTAGAAGGGGAGAAGAACATCCCTAGACCTGCTGGACAGGTCAGCTTTGAATACACGTTATGATTTTATTTCTTTGTTATTTAGAATGGCTTAAGTTGGGAGAGACCTTAGAGATCATTTAACCTTCCCACCATGGACAGGGACGCCTTTCAAACTAGACTTGGTTACTCAGGGTCTCAGCCAACCTAACCTTGTAAATCTGAAACACAGATAAAAGATAGACGTCTCCCAGGTAACCCTAAAGGGAATCATGGAAGCTTCTTAAGAATTTTAGCAAGTATTTCTCTACTCCTCTGCAGTCCTATGGCTCATTAAGTAGAGTAAATTTACAAATTCAATAGTTCTGAGAAGTGATGGAGCTTAAATAGCCTCATACACAAACACACGTCAGGCTCCTTCCTGCACCCTACTTCTTGCTGCCTGAATATGTGGAGTCGCTGTGTAACTTCATTGTCAGTAGTGCATCTGCGTCAGTCAAGCAGAACATATTCCTTTGATATCTTCTGCAAAATTCATTTAAAAGGATTTCATTTAAAAAAAAAAAAAGGCTGGCAAGGAATAGTTTAGTTTGTCTCAAAATAACTTTAGTCAAATTTTCACCAGGTACCTGTGAAATTGTGTCATGTTTACCTGCTTAAAAAGTTGGTTTAAATGTGTAAATGGTCTCTTAAAAAGAAACTATGTTGTATTTTCTCCAGATTCTGATAGCAACTATTACCCATCTGCTACCCAGTACAGAAGCTTCATCTTATGAACAGGACAAGAGGGTAAAGATTCCTTTTTTTTTTTTCCCCTTCTTTTTTTTCCTCCTTCTGATGTGCAAATTTAATTCCAAATGTCTGTGACGTACCATTGTTGCAAAATTTAAGCTGTGCCTTGAAGGAGAGATTCAGCTGTTCAAGCGTGATACAGTATAGTCTCAGAATTCCAGCAATGAAAGTGGATTTTGGAAGTTTTTGAAGAAAAATATGTGTTTTCAGTTAGCTGAGATTGATCACTTTCACTAATCAGAAACTCTTTTTTTCCTTATCTTCAATAAACTGAGCGAATAAAGTAATGTAGACTTTTCTGAGTTGTCTTATAGTAAAAATATATTCTCAACTTTTAGAGAACATCTTTCAAAATATTTATAAGATAATGGAATTTTTGCACTTTCTATGCTGTGTACATTCTTGAACAACATAGGCTGTAGTCTCTAGGTTAATTTGATTGTTGTCTTCCTTCAAAAGAATTATTATCTTTTCATATTTTCAGTGGGCCTAAGTTCCCTAGCTCAAATGGGCTCCCTTTTCACTTGATATTCACAGTAATACTTTATGCCCTCTGAAAACTGTCTCTCTTTTGAATGATTTGGCTTTGCTCTAGGACTGTGGGGCTCCTCAGTGGTCATTCAAACTTAGGCACTTGGGTGTAGTTTATCACTGGCAGCTCTGTTGTTCTGAGCCACCCATTCCCACAGGAATCATAGAATCATAGAATCAACCAGGTTGGAAGAGTCCTCCAAGATCGTCCAGTCCAACGTATCATCCAGCCCTATCCATTCAACTAGACCATGGCTCTAAGTGCCTCATCCAGGCTTTTAGTGGACACCTCCAGGGATGGCGACTCCACCACCTCTCTGAGCAGCCCAGGATGCAGGAACTTGCATTCATCTGTTGCTTATTTTGGCCTTCAGAGCACTATTTTGCCTCTCCTCTCTGCTTGCTGCTGTAGACTACAGCAGTGTGCTAAGCTAGCCACCTTTCCATTTGAGACGCTTCCCATAAATCAACAAATTTTACCATGAATTAATGCAATCACTCTGTGTCAGGTATCACCAGTTACCTAGTTTGACAAACTTAAACCTAATGGATTCCTTTGAAAATGGTTTAATATAAAATTACTTGGAGCTCTTCATCATTAGATATATTATACAGTGCCTCTGAGAGACAATGTTGTAATGTGTTATGTGAAGTAAGTATGATGTTTATGTTGCTTATTAGTAAATTAGTTAAATGTTTTCTTTGAAAGACTTATCAAGCTTGGGAAATATTTCAGAAGAACTTGCAGCTATTTATTTGAATTGTTCTGTCTTCCACAGAAAAGTTTTAAAAATGCACTAAAAATTATTTGAAGCCAGTAAGTTATTAATGATTTGGTGGGCAGATATGTCTTAATCTAATTCCATTCCAGAGTCTTTCAAAACATCCCCTAGAGGGAGTCAGCTTTCTTGCTGACTGAGTGGCCTACAATGCAGAAAGCAGTGGGATTTGTTTCAGATGATAACCTGGTGCTGCACGGCGTTATTGATGTGTTATGAAGGAAATTCTGTGTTATTTATAAAGCACTAAATGCAGCTGAAATTGTTCGGTTCTCTCTGATCCTTGATTCACTTTACAGTGAGATTTATGTGCAAAATGGCACATTGGCCTTAATTTGTACCTGTGTATCTGGCATTTAAAAAGCAGTGCTCTACAAATCCATTTTGAAACTCATGGATGTACTCTTAAGGATGGTATCTCCTGAAGAGCTGCCGTAATGACAAGCTGGCATCTTCGTTAAATATCTCAGTAGCCAAAGCTTTTACTAATGCTGTAGATTTTTAACATCACAGTGGCTTTTAAACCTGCTATTACTGTGGAAGGTTGACTTTACTGAACTGAAAAAATAAAGTAAAGCAGAAAATTAAAATACAATGATAAATGGAAACTAACAAGTACTGGGTTAATTGATTTGTAATTCAAAGTATTTCTTCCAGTTGGTGGTTTCTTTACTTCTGTGCTTGTTGGATTGGATAATGGCCATGCCACTAAAGACCTTGCTACAGCCTCTTCACACTACAGGAGCAGAAAATGATAAGAGTGAAAGATCGGTTCTTAATTGTATATACAAGGTACATGTTTCTTTACTTGCTAAATAAAAATTCTATGTATGGAAGTGCTGTCAGTTTTCACAGAAATGAAGGCAGAAGTTTTCTATAAGCTGACCTCTCTACTGCTGAAATGTAGAGTGCTGGCACAGTTCTTCTACATTTTACTGTACCTACTTGATCTTTGGTATATTTGGAGTTGTTGGGTTTTGGTTTCCATTTTGTCATGTATAACCAAGTTCCTTTCTGTGTGTCATATAGGTATTGGATGCTTGTATTGTGGAAGACCAGCTCTATATTTAAGAAAAGAGGATGTAGCTTTTATGTATGAAGCAATTTTAATTAGCAATAAGTGAACTAAAAAGTGCTAAGTTATAATTACTGTCTTTAGGGACACAGAACAAAGATGGGAATTTTTTTTTTTGCAAGGGAAGGAGATTAAAACCTTCAGTAGCTTAGACCTAGTACATATAATTAAAGAAGATAGGATATCTAAAAATAAAGGCGGATTAGTGGTTTGCTGTAAGTTTTGTTAAATTCCACTTCAATGTAGGTATTGTTTCTGTAAACATTAAGCGTCTAAAATTTTCCAACATTTTGTCCTGCATACCTGGTTCTAACAAATCAATTTAAAAAATGTACATAAAAGTAAACTTCATTTCTTATAAAACTATCATTTAGAAACTTCAGCAGTTCATGTCATGCAATTCTGATTTTGTTCTAGGTTCTGCATGGATGTGTCTATGGCTCTCAGTGTTTTAGCAACCCTAAATATTTTCCTCTAAGCCTTTCTGACTTGGCATGTGTGGATTATGATCCTTTTATGCATTTGGAAAGCTTGAAGGAGCCAGAACCACTGCATTCACCAGACTCTGAGAGATCTTCTAAACTTCAGCCAGTCACTGAAGGTTTGTCAAACTGCCTAAATATGTTTTCTTTTGAAGGATTTTATCTTAGTTTCCAGTATTTAAGTGCTGGTCTCAAGTATAAGTTTTAAGTTATACCTAGACATTAGACAGGAACTATTAGTATGGAGTGAGCTAACATAATTTTGAGCAGTTACTGTTGAATTAACTGCAATAACTATCTTCTGAACAACATGAAGATCAATTTGATATGGATTCTTCTGTGCTCTGCGTAGCAGGAAGAAGTGTGAAGTACTGCAGCATGGATAAATGTTGCTTTTCATTTTACTTTCAGTAAATTAGGGTTTGGGTTTTTTTCTTCTTTTCCTTCTTTTTCTAAGAATATTTTAAATTTCTTTCCTATCTGGTCTTGAAATATTAAAAGATTTCTGTGGATTTTTGTAGACTCTCACAGTTTATTGTAAATCTCTTTACACTGTTTAAAACCACAGTTAAAAAAGATAAATTCCCTCTCGTCTGCTTAGAACCCTAAGAGACCCAGGAGTTATATTTTTTCTCAGAACTTGAAAATAATAATAAAGAATCAAGAAACTAAGCTACAGAGGAGTAGCATATATTACACAGTGAATCTAGTAAATATCAAACAGCTGCATTGGGAGGAAAATTGAAAAAGATGAGATTAAGACTGATACCAGAAACTCTGTGTAGTGCTATTCTCCCTCCATATTAAGTTGTTCCATTTAGGCTTCCTTAAAGGTACTAAGAACCAGATAAATGCAGCAGCTCTTTGTAGCAGCTGTGTGCTAACAGCAGGTGATTTTGTGGTCTGTAGTGTCTACGTGCTGTTTTTTATGTAGAGAAAATGGCTAATCATTGTGCCCTTGTCTAAGGCATGCTTCATCATCCTCAAGTACTTTTTTGGCCAAAGAATTCTTAACATAGAGCTGTTCCCTAATAAGCTCAGTATTGGATTGAACAAGTCTGATTTGAAAACTATTGGCAGGAGGAGCTGTAATTATTAAATTTACTGAAGAATGAAGCAAGGTACTATAGTTGGCTTTTTGTCAAATGGCTGTGGTCTTATTAGCAAAAAGTAATCATCTGCTGGGTTAGAATGAAAGAGGCTTCGAAGGATTCATTCTGTCCTAATTACAGTCTCACCTATACATATTATGTAAAGCTAATATTTAAGGCATTTGCCAAAATTAACTTTCCCTGCGTGTTCTATTACAGTGTAGTGAATTGTAGTAGCTTTTTATGCCTGGCATCTTTTGTATTCTGTAATAATCTGTAATTATGGTTTAGCAGCAAATGCCGCACAGCTTGTTTAATCTGACGATCTGAAAAGACAACCTTGAATAGATTTGTCTTTAAATGAATGTAGTTGCACAAAGCCTTAGTATCGATATCTTCAGTTTGCGTTTCCCTATGTGATCTCTTTGCTAATTTCTTGTTAAATTTCTTTGAAAAAGTAATTTCAGATGTTCCTTAATTAAGGAAGCTGTGTATGTTTTTAAAGTTTCAGGGCTCTGGAATCGTTAAATCAGATGGTGAAATTTAATTGGCAAACTACAGCATTATATTACAACCCCTGTCTTGCAACCTTGGCACTTCCAGTCCACGTTGCCAAGCAGAGAATAAAATTGGCAGTGCTTAGCTGACTGCACAGCATCTGTTCTCCTTGGCATTGTTGGAGGAGTGAGAAGAGTAAGGTTGGCAGATAACAACCAGTCTGGGACTTGATTAAGATGGGGTCAGTTAGTCCAAGCTAGCAGCAGAGCTGAATGCCAGTGATCAGTCTCTTTTTTTAGAGGAGTAAAAGTTCTGTCATAGTTTGGTGATTTGGGGCTTTTTTTTTTGGGGGGGGGGGGGTTGGCTTGGGGTTTTATTAGTGGGTTTACAATTTTTGGTGGATGGATTTTTTGGGTTGTTTTTGTTGATGATGTTGTTGGGGGGCTTGTTGGCTTGGGGTTTTCTTTTGGTTTTGTTTGAGGTGTTTTATGGTTTGCTTTTGGGTTGGGTTGGTTTTGTTCTCTTTTCCATGAAGGAATGAAAATAGGCAGGATGGCAGTTGTAGGAAAATCAGGAAGGTTCTATGGAGACAGGGTGGGGACTGCTAAACTTTTTCCTTACATCACAATCGAAGTTCAGAGTTCTGAACTGTCAGAATTCTTGATGGGATGCTTTTGTTTGGTTTAATAGATGTGACTGACATACTCTGTTATGTCTCCCGTTGTTGAAGGTCAGATCCATCACAAGTTCGATGGACACAGCCACAGTGTGATGTAGTGTGAGACTTTTCAGTGATACAGCTGTGTATCAGCATGTAGTAGGGACAGGATCTATCAAGAGGCTGGAGCAAGCCCTGCAGTAAATGGCAGAGCAGAGATTTAGTAAATACTTTTGAAACAGGCAGTGTGGGGAGAGAAGAGGACTGTTCCACTCCATTTCAGTAACTTTCCAAGTCCTAATGATTCAGTTGTACCTAGGACTATCTGGGAAATTGTCCTCCTTTCTGTACATTTCAGGTACAGTGGTAGATTGCAGCGTAAGATACACAAAGGATACATTTTAAATCAACTGCCAAGTATATTAAAGTTAGATTTTAAACCTGAATAAGCTTTCCACAACTAACAATAAAGAAATCAGTAGAAAGCTTTTCTTGCATCATCAGAACTTGCAGACAATATGTCTATGGTGCTTTCACACATTTAGGGAATCATAGGACTACATGAAGGCTTATGAACTGTTCCTCCGGCTAGTGTTGACAACGGCTTCCCCCAGCTGCACTACTACAGGACAGACAGACAAGTGCTGTCTCTGCAATTAACTGCACCCAATTGGCCTAGATTCAGTGTCACACTGGCAGGGCTGAGCTTTCTCCAAAGACAGTGTAATGTTATAGATATTCACTGTACAGTTTAGATGTACAAAAGCTAATTTGGACTTCATTATGTCATGATGTGCATACCTGCTTCTGCTTTTCATTACAGAACTGTAAGAATATATGAGGGAGAATTAAAATGCAACATATCTTTCAAAGTTTTTTGTTCTTCATATTAAGTGGAAAAAAAGTGAAATTGAGGTGCTTTTGTGACCCTTGTATTAAGAAGGAAGCCAGTTCTATGAAAATATATACCATTAAACAAAGTCCTATACGCTTTCTAATGTTAATAGTAAAATCAGACTAGTTGTAAGGAAATAATATTTTACAGGCAAAACATTTGGAACCTTTTTCTTCATAGATCGTAAATCTGTTAGAGTTGTGATGGGAGATTTGTATTTACCTTGCACACAAAGCTCTATCATTTATTGATTTAATTTATTTTAGTTACATCTGAATATGTTTTTATATATAAATATTATATATATTTGTTTCATGTTTATCCAAACACATTTTAAACTAGTCTGCATAGATCAATGTTTTTTCCTACTATATTTCAATTAATGCAGAAAATTCTTCCCCATCTGACATAGAGTCTTAGTATTTATTTACAAAATGGAAATATATTTTTAAGGCATTTCTGTTTGCCTTTTACTGAAAGGAGACAAAAAGTACACATTAAAAAAAAAACAAACAACACTTTATACATGGTGCATCCATAATAGTACAGTTTGTGTTTTGTGAGAGATATTTTGAAGATGGATTTCTCTATACCTGAAGGCTAAAATTAGAAAGGGGTGAGACTTCCTTCAGCTGATGTAAAATACAGGTAGTTAAGCTAAATTGAGCTTTCTTTAACTCCCTCATAATGCAGTGGAGAAAGGGAAGAGTTCCAGAGTGTGATTCATCCCATTGCTCCAGTTCAGGCTTCTAACTGAGATGAATCAATCTGTACAGGTCCATCATCCTTTAGATATCTTAAAGGGTGAAGACAGTTAAATCCAACCCTTAATGGTTACTTTTTCCTTCTACTACCTAACTGTAGTTGTTTACAAGCTGTTCAGTCAAAGTTGAATTACAGAGTTAACAATACACCTTAAGGAAATTCAGGAATCCTCCATTCATGCCACCGATACAAATTGGTGTTGATGGACCTTCAGCCTTTCCACAAAAGAGGTAATTTCAGGGACTGAGAAAAATAGCCAGTCTAACATGCATCTAGTGAATCACTAAGTGATCATGTACACACATAAATTAGACTACCCAAGTGGAAGACTGTAGCATTGGAAAGAAAGCACTCAAGAAGACAGGTTTGCAAAGCAGTCAGCTCAACTGCTTTAATGTGTAATGAATTTAAACTAGAGAAGTATAGGTTTAGATTGGACATTAAAGAGAACCTCTTTACTATGAGGTAGTGGAACACTGGAACAGGTCACCCAGGGAAGTTGTGGAGACCCCATCCCTGGAGATGTTCAAGGTCAGGCTTGATGGGGGTGTCCCTGCTTAATGCAGGAGGATTGGACTCTAGGAATGACCTCTAGAGATCCCCTCCAACCCAGTGTGTTCTGTCATTCTATGATAAGGCTGAGTTTGTAGAATTTGTGGTAAAGCATGAATTTGTGGTGGCTTACATTAGTGACTATTTTGATCTGCCCTCCAGAAACAAAGAGCATGGTTTAAATACTCATTTTAAAAATGAGTTTCTATGCCCAGTCATTCCTCATTAAGGAGATGCACTTTGAGAAAGAATTTATTAATGTGTGTCCTTTAGGTTGAAAAGTTAATTTTAAATTCTCATATTTTCAGAAACATTCCTGGGTTTGTTTTCTTGGCTAAGGAACACCATCACCAAAATTTTTTTTTGTGCCTCTGATTTAAGCTTTCTGTGTCACATTTAGATCAACAATACTGTATTCTGAGGGAACACTCAGAAGGATTGTAATTTATAAAAGTGGCAATGGCAGATTTATATTACAATTCTTTGCATTTTATCCAAGAGCAAAATCTCCCAAGAAACATTCTGGTAGGATGGGAATGTGCCTCCCAAATTTTAATTTGATGTTTCACTCAGCTTCACCATATCACCTTCCTTTTCCATCTGTCCTCTAGACTCGTAAGGGAGTAAATTCAGGCACAATTAAAACGTGGTGGGGTTTGAGATCTTATAGAGTTTGCCACAAAACAGTGCTAATAATAACTTTGTGCCAAAAGGTCCTCATGTTTTCAGATTTTTTTTGGCAGAACTTAACCATAGACATTTGATGTTTTGGGGACACTTCAAGTAGCTGTGAAACTCACATGTCTTTGCTTCTGGGAACCTGAGAGGTGTATTACCGTAATTAACCTGTGCAGTGCCAAGTGCTAAACACTTGGTATAAACCTCCTGACAAAGATAAGCCAGCCTCTGCACATCAGCAACCAGGTGCTGGTTTGTACTGCACTGAGAAGTTACTCTTCAAGCATCCAACTTACTTTGTCTTGTATAAACTTGCTTACAGTTCCTTCTTATATTTCAGCAGATGGCACTATAACTTAATTTCCTTGTATGCTATCAGTATCTGGACATTTAATTCAACACTGAATGTTTTTGTGTTTGTGAATCTTAAACCTCAAGAACATTATTGTAGTAAAAATACAATATCAAATTTGTTTATATTGGTTTTCAAGGCATTAATTCATTAAAATACTTGAGTTTATCTGAGTCTTGAAAAAGTGTAAAAATTAAGTTGATTTTACCAGCTATTATCAGGATTCAATGTTTCCCTTTTTTGCAGTTCAGATATAGTGCTCTCTAAAAATGAAGAACAGCTAGAATCCCCAGCATTTCTTACATGCCTTAGCCAAACCCTGTAGGAAAAAAAGCCCATATATTTACTAATAGTTTACTTTTCCAGATGCAGAATGCATCCAGTGCTCCAGAAGCTAAAGATTTGTCATGAGAAATCAGTGTGCATTACAAATGTGCCTTTATTTTTCCAGTTAAACCAATTAAGACATCTTATCTCAAGCTTTCTTTATTAAGCACTCGTTTTTATTGTGTATAAATACACATTGGAAAGGGAGGTTAGTTAATTTATACCATAATCACACACCCAAGAGGTTGCATTTTATGAGTAAATACTAAATGAGAAAATAACATAGTTCAGACCATTCTAGTTTGATGGACTTTTGATGATAAAAGAGGTGGGGAAGTGCTTGTAATAATTTGTTTAGTATTTAATGTGTTTAAAAATATATGTTGTCATCCTTGATTTATCTTCCCCTCGTAAATCTCAAATCCAGAGAATCCAGGTCCTGTCAAGAGAGGCAGCCTGCAGAAATACATCCTTTGTCATATTAAGCTGATTTTCTCTTCTACCTGTTGTCTTCTGCAGAGCAATAGTTCTTCAGTGGGGGTACCCTGAGCCAGTTGAGTCTTAGCTGCCTGACAGAGTAATTTTGACCAGCTCTGTTCTTAGGTAACAGTGGGTTTGATAGAAGATTCCAGTAACAATAAAGTACTAGGCTGGCTAGGTGGGGTTATAAACAATAAGAAACTCCTTTTCTGTATTTAGATAACATGGTCTGCAAGTGGAAGGTGTACAACAAAGGAGGAGGTGGCAAAATTATATTGAAATACCAGTGCATCTCACAAGACAGATTTAACTTAAGATAGCCACAATTAAAGTCTCTTCCTCCCTCTTACGTTTTTCCAGCCTGACACTTCCTAAAATGCAGCTGGGGCATGAGATTTCCCTTTTTGTAAAAAAGTTTGCTACTGTTAGATTGTGTTCAGCATAGACAGCCCTGTCTTTGATTTAGTACTTTAAAATCATCCACTATTACTCTCAACCTAATTTACAGCTATATGCTCCCCGGGGAAATTAAGATGGATTAGAGGTTTTGTGCATCTATGTTCCTTTGTTTTTCACAATGTAATGATGTGGGGAAATACAAAAATCCATTTCAGTTGGAAATGGACTTCTTACAACACAATTATGATCTGTACCTCATGAGCAATTTAAGATTTATTTTCACTAGATTGAGAAGTTTTGTATTTTAGAAAACCCGGGCTGATTACAAAGGTATGGTGAAGGAGGTGTGGCAGTCTGTAAAATAATGAAGATTCTTCCTTAACTGTCTTCAGAATTTTTCATACTATTCATGTATGACACCAGCATTCATCAAAATGTGTATCTTTTCCTAACCTTGCTATGCACATCATCTGTTTAAAACTCAGACAAAAATAACTACATAAACCTCAGTGTTGTTTTCTGAACTCAAAAATCCTGTGTTCTTTCTCTTACAGTGAAAACTCACATGCAACAAGGATTAATTTCTGTTGCTGCTCGGACTGTGATAACACACCTAGTCAACCACCTAGGCCACTATCCTATGAGCGGAGGTCCGGCTATGCTAACCAGTCAGGTGTGTGAAAACAATGATAATCCATACAGTGAAAGTCCTGAACTTTCTCCTGAACTTTTTGAGAACCCAAACCTTCAGTTCTTTGTGTTAAACAATTCTTCCCTGGTGTCCTGCATACAAATCCAGGCAGAAGATGATATGCCTGGGGGAGGACTATCTGCTGGACTTGCATCTGCTAATTCAAATGTCAGAATCATAGTGCGTGATCTGTCTGGCAAATACTCATGGGACTCAGCCATTTTATATGGACCATCGTCTTTATGTGGATCTTCGCAACAAACCTCCTTTGCACTTTCATTATCTCAGCAAGATAAACCAGAAGATACTCTTTCGTCTTTTGAGCATGTGTCTGAGGATGTATCTGCAAGGGATGGAATTACACTGCAAGTAAAAAGGAAATTTAGAGACACTGTACCAACATGGGATACGATTAGGGAAGAAGAAGATGCCCTCGATGAGCTCCTGCAGTATTTAGGTGTTACAAGCCCTGAATGCTTACAGAGAACTGGTGTCTCCCTCAACATTCCTGCTCCTCAGCCAGTTTGCATTTCTGAGAAGCAGGAGAATGATGTCATCAATGCAATCCTGAAACAGCACACAGAAGAGAGGGAGTTTGTTGAAAAGCATTTCAATGATTTAAATATGAGGGCTATGGAACAGGATGAGCCAATCTCACAAAAGCCTCAGTCAGCGTTTTACTACTGCAGATTACTTCTCAGTATACTGGGAATGAATTCTTGGGATAAAAGGTAAAAAGAAAAAACTTGCAATTTAACAGCTTTCTTTTAAAGAATTGTGCTGGTCTTGCCATGTAATAATAATTGATCATAGAGTGAGTTATGCCAAAAAGACTCCAGGCCAGCCAACAAAAGATGAGCAGAAATGTGCAGCTAAGAGGAAATGTCAGTTTTCTTCTTCATTTCAACCTGTCATTTAGAGAGACAAAAGGGAGGAAACCTGTCATCCTTACTGCTCTTTATATTCATTCCTTAGAAAAGTGTTGAGGAAGGTGAGTTTTCTAGTAATCCTTTAAAGAACTGTACTAAGGGGTGCTACCAGGGGTAAAGAAGGCACCTTTTCTGCTTGCTTTGCTTCCCATGTATGTTTCTGCAAAAATCATTACTTCTCTGTGCCAGGATAAGACTCTGAAAGTGTCATACTCTCAACTATTCTGTTGCTGAACTGTTTTCTGTGTTCTCCTGCTTTGCTGGCTAAGAGCATGCTTGCATGCAGCCTCAAAGCATTGCATCTGTGTCAGCTAATGAGAAAGATGTGTTCCTTACTGTCTATTTCAACATTGGCAGTGTTTGGTTGCTGTTTAGAACAACAGGAGACAAGCAATGTTCAGTTACAAAAGTAATGTCTCTGTTTATATTATCATTTTTGTGTGGGTGTAGTTAGGTGTCTGCGTATACAGGTGAGTATGTACAAGTATTAGCATTCTAGAATTGAAGGGTCTTTTTGAAGTCTTCTTTTGCCGTAGCTGTCAAGTTCCTTGTTGGAGACATGGAAATATTTTCTTAACTATGAAGAGAAATGGCTGTTCTGTAAAACAAAAATGAACTGTCACTGAGATCTCACTGGAATCAGACAAAATGTATAACCCTTCTTATTTTAGTCTTTAATTCCTCAAGGCAGTGTAACTTTGAGCAGCACTGTTCTTAAATTTCCACTGTGCTTTGTGGGAAACATGTTAAGACCAGTTTGAAAAAGTGCCTTTCTTGCTCAAACATATTGTTTTGGTTTGGCTTTTAAGTTGTTACAGCTGTCTGGGTGACTAGCAAGGAATGTTCTGTTCTTGTCTGCAATTCGGAATAGCAAAAGCCCTGTCTTTAATGCACTGACTCCCTAGGACAGCAGATTATGGGCATATATTTTGTCACTAAGCATATATATTACGGCGAAGTCAAGTGCGCTTATGTATGTGTCAAAGGGAGTACCGTCCATTCTTCCATAGAGGAGAGATTTATTGCAGGTGGATCACAGCAGGCTGACAAAAAGCAGTGGAAAGAAGTGAAGGTTGTACACTTCAGGGCTATGAAGGATACAGGAGATTTCCTGGAGTTTAAATAAATAAAGCAAAACTTCTCCTTTAAAAAGGGATTGTAATATTTTAGACATGAAAGGACTATTAAAAAGGTTAAGGCATTTGCTGACTGTTCTTGCATGGACCTGAAAATGTTCTTGGAGTGTTTTGTATCTGTCAGTGAAGAGATGATAAAAATGTTACAAACTTCTTTTTTAGAAGGAGCTTTCATCTCCTTAAGAAAAATGAGAAGTTGCTTCGAGAACTCAGAAATTTGGACTCAAGACAATGGTAAATTCTTTTAATGGCTGCCTACTTACTTGTTTTAAGTGTGCTTGTGCTTAAATGGCTCTAATTGCATAGATGTGGGAGTTGAACTAATTTTTTTTAATAGTTTTGTAAATTATTCATGCATTTTGCACTGTACAGTAATTATTGGTGTTATTGAAGTTACATTGGTGTTATTTGCAGAGTGGAACACTAGAAGTGGAATATAACGAGATAGAGCAAACTTCAAAATAACTTAGGATTTTGAATATTTGTATTCATAACATGGAATAGTTTTAAAATGTTGATGTATTAAAGAATTCCCATTTTAAGATTCAGCTAATTGTTCAGCTGTTTTCCAGTGCCATTTGTACTCAAAGACATGAAATTCTAGCTGGAGAATTTGAAACTTTGGATTTGTAGACATTGAAATGAAATCCATTGGAGGTTTTAGAGGTGTGAGAAACTGTCTTCCGTTGTTCCAGTGTCTAACAGCAAGCTGTGAACAGAAGACTTTGCTATAATATTTAGACTTCTGATACAGTTGCAGAAGCTTCATTTGCCACAGCAGTGGCAAGGCACCGTTCTTAATGGCCGTGCAGTGTCGAAAATGCCTGTGTTACAGGTTTTGCACATTTCAGCTACTCCAGTAGCTGCTGGTACTGTCAGCACCATCCTGCATCTCAGAAGTGCTGAAATGGGTAAATGCTGCTTCTGTGTACTAAAACTTTAGAGAAAAACAGACTAAAAAAGACCAGAATGTGAATATGGAAGCATACAAGGTATTCAGAAAGAAGTCATGGAGTTGTTATTTGCTTCCACTGTCTTTTTTGATCTTTTAAAGATGTGGTCTGTGGGTACTGCTTGCAGAGTTCGGTTTTGTATTAGTAAAGACACTGTCTTGCAGTGACGATCCTCTGTTTTACAGCCGAGAGACACACAAGATTGCAGTGTTTTATGTTGCTGAAGGGCAAGAAGATAAACACTCCATCCTTACAAACACTGGAGGAAGTCAAGCCTATGAGGATTTTGTAGCTGGTCTTGGCTGGGAGGTATTCATTAAAATGTTTCTATCCTGAGTTTGTTTACAAAGAAAGTTACAGACCGCTTTAGGTGTTGGAAGTATTTGACTCTTTTGTGTTACTCAAAATTACTGAAGTGATTTGAAAGTAGGCTATAGAACATCTCCCTCATGAGGAAAGGCTGCAGGAGCTGGGTCTCATTAGTTTAGAGGAGACAGGGGACTGACTTCATTAATGTTTATAAGTACATGAAGGATGAATCGTAGAATCACAGAATCAACCAGGTTGGAAGAGACCTCCAAGATCATCCAGTCCACTAGACCATGGTGCTAAGTGCCTCATCCAGTCTTTGTCAGAAAAGAGAGTTAGTTTACTCACTGGTCAGAGTCTCAATATTTGTAATCCAGAAGTATATGTAAAAGCATAAACGAGGAAAAATATAGTCCCAGCCACGTGGTGGCCTTCCACGTGGCGGTGATGAGGGGGGTAGGGGTAGTGTACGCTGCTTGTGTAGCTCAAATTGAGCACATTGTCTGAGATGATCCACGGACGTGAGCAAATCCTCTGTGGCTCTGAGGAGGTCATTGGCATGGTCAGCCACCTGGGCGAAGCAGGATCCAGGTTTACAGGCTGGAGCAGTCTGATCGGATGCTGTGTATAGCAAAGGAGTCGGCTGGAGTGATGAGCTGGCAGGTCCTGATGTTGCAACTCGTTGCTAGGCCATCACCTAGGCCATTGCCTAGACTTGGCCAGAGTTAAACAGACTCAGGCTCGGCTGAGCTCAGGTGGACAGCTATATCCCAGCACAGGGCAAGCCATTTCAGTCTCTTGGCTCTGTGCAGAAGACAGGCAGAGTGAGGTCTTCCTTTCTTGGGGGAGGCAAGTCCCCAGATATGCATGGTGCAAAGGTACACAAGGCAAACAGGTAGCAGACAAAACAAAGGCAGCAGCAGCAAACAAACAAGTTGGCTAAGTTTTTAAGCATTTTGACAAGCATCTTTGACCAATAGCAACAGATAAAAACACCCCTAGAACCAATCCTGGGTGATTTCACCAAAGGAGGGAGATGCACATGCAGGGTGCAAAACAAGGTCAAATATGATGTCTCTATGGTAGACTGAGAGGCACCAAAGCTTTTGTCTGTGCTTCTGCTTCTTCCACCTGGGACGACAAGGTGGGTATTCAGGTAGGTGTTTAGGACATGTCTTGGATATGTATTTCAGGTGTAATTTGGACCCTCCACCACTAGGGAGGAGGGACTAGGACTTTAGTTTTTGTATCCTTTCTTCTGACCATATAGGATTAACTTCCATTATGTAGTTTCAGCTTGGCACTGTCACAAAGAGGTACAGGAATTACTACTGCTCCTGGCTGGCTGGATAAAAATCTGCAGCTTTCCTGTTCTGTTGTGACTTGTATTCATCAGGAGTGTCCACCTTACTTGTTCCCTTTCTTATTCTTTAGGTATATAAGAGCCTTATAAGATTATGAGTGTGGATAATGGCTCTGAATTTTCTACAGGAATAGAGGAAAACTGCTGGAAGTCTGCTGTCTGTCACAAACATAGATGTTTATATCCCACATGCCTGATTCCTCAGAACAAAACCCAAATCACATTAGTGTTTTCAAATCTTTAGTTAGTTTCCTGGGATTTATTTTTTTTTTAATTTACAGAATGAAGATTTCTCAAGAAGGCAACGAGACAGTTTAAAATTGTCTGGCTTTCATTCAGCGTTTCTTCAGAGCTCAGATCATTTATAAAAAAAAATTAGAAGTGCATTTAAATGGCTACAGTAAACTGATCAGGAAATGATGCAGTAAATACTCTCACAACCTTTCCGTTTCTCTAACCTTGTCTTCCCAGCAGCATCTGTGCTGACCATGGAATATAGAATGCTACTGCAGCTGTTTTCAGTCTCGTAAGCAGGTCTGAGCTCTTAAAAGAGATGAAAAGGGCCTTTGACTTTTTGAAAGTTCAATCACAATTACACAAAATGTAAAGAATATATGTATCATCTGACAGTTGGGGTGTTTTTTTTCCTCTTAATTCTTACTTGGTCTTTATTTCTAGGTAAATCTTACAAACCATTGTGGCTTTATGGGAGGACTACAAAAAAACAAAAGCACTGGGCTAACCACTCCATACTTTGCTACCTCGACAGTAGAAGTAATGTTCCATGTGTCAACAAGAATGCCTTCTGATTCAGATGACTCTCTAACAAAAAAGGTAGGTCTTTCTGAATATTTTTTCTCAGAAAACCTGTGGCAGTTCTGCAACAATGCCCTGGTTCAGTAATGGCAGCACGTGGTCATCAGCATCAAACACCAATGTGGTGGACAGCAAAATGGCGTTTATTAACGTGTAGCATGGGATTATATAGGATAGGTAGCAACGTCACTTCCTTCTGCTTGGATCACAGACAGGAAGCTAAGTATAACAAAGGAATCATAGAGAGATCATAGAGAGCACAGAGAGGAGCCCTATCTTTCCGTGACAGCACGCCGTCTTCCGGTCACCAGACCCTAACTGCAACAAAAACCCAAATATTATCAGACTTCTGCCTGCTAATAGTTGGAATTTTACTGAAGCAGGTTAAGCCATAGAAAGTATTCTCTACAGATTTCTAATTGCACCATGCTGGTGGTTTTTGCTATCGTTGCAAATGTTGGCAGTATCATCTGTAGAGTAGTGAGGGAGGTCATGGTTTGTATAGGAGAAAAGTGTTCTGTCTGAGTGAAGTTTTAGTACTTTGAGACTTTAAATGCCAATGAATAAATGCATTGAGTACTTATCTAAGATGACTTTTTATTCACTTAAGGGTCACACACTGCCTATTAACTTAATTTTCCCTTAAAAAAGATAATTAAGATTTCAGCAATTTTTATTGTATAAAGTGTATTTTGTCTTTGTGCAGGCCCAAATGCTCTCTACAGTGATCTGATCAAAGCCACATTTGAAAAAAAAAGTTTTTCTGTATTGGTATTTTTTCTTTCCAATTTAATAAATTCCATATTAGTGATAACAAGTTACGGTCTCAAATGTGTGTCCTATTATAAATGAGCAGTTAGCTATCATTAGACTGTCCCCTGTCTTGCCTACATACATCTTCAGATGTGCTAATCCATTCAGGAGACACGTTAATGAGAAGTGGTTGAAGTGTAATATTGGAGGAACTGAAGCTGGTTGACCTCAGCATGGAGTTTAATACTTGTAATTAGATTAGATGGTAGACAGTTAGTAAAGAGAGAAATAGCCATGCCTCTGGCAAGCTTCAATTATTAATGACGTTTTTGTTCTTTGTGTTCAACTTGAAGAAAAAAATGTTATTGTTATTATTATAGACTGGCTGTGAGTTCTGACTTCTCACTGTTGCATCTTGCACTGGTTTGTTTGCTTTTTTTAATATTAAAAAAAAGTTTTTTCCTGTACGCTTATGACGCTGGGTCCTTTCTGTTCTTTATTTCTTGAAATAGAACCAGGGTATACTGAAGTTGTTAAATGATTTATAGAAGTAGCTTAATAGTAAAAAAGAACTAATTTTAAAATCAGATTGTTGTTGTGGTGGTAGTGTAGAACAGTGTGTGTATAGAATTTTTCTCAGCTGGCTGGCTGCTGCGTTTTTAAAACAGAAACTTTTTTGGTTTTTAAACACAGCTTGAAATTATCATTACATTGTGTGTTTATAGTGTTTGAATTGGAGCATTAAAAAGTGTTGACAAGAGGGAAGGTGTAACACAGTGAGAATTAATTAAATAGTAAATAATTTTCAAATGCTGTGGACTTAAGCAAAACACACAGGCAAGATCTCGTGTCCATTTCCAGGCACACCTTGAATCCACATATAGGCAAGGAGCACCCTGAATCCACATTCAATGCTGGACTGGGCCTCCTATGATTTAGCTTGTGAAAACGGTGTCAGCTGGACTTTTTAAACAACTCCAGCTTGCCCCACACCTGTTTCTCCTCCTTTATCACCAGTCTCACTCTTCAGTAATTTGGAATACTTGAAATTTGCATGGTTATGTAGAATGTATTGAAAGATTGGGAATATATTTGTAACTTAGCTACTGATGGGCTGTTTAATCAGAGAACTTTATTTTGTGTGACTTTCTTTCCTGTTCTTTCTTAGTGTGTGGTTTTTGTTCTTCAACAGTAGTTTTCCCATGAATGGAGACTTGTGAGCCTACCTTTGTCTCTTCTCCATTTCCTAACACCTTCTGGCCCATTTCAATCAAACTTAATAGAGATATGTTTCAAATGTGTTCATTTCACGCGTGTTTAATGAAGATAAACTAAGTAAAGGAGACTCTTAGTGCTTCTACTCAAAAAGTAAAGATTGCATATAAAGCAGCATTAGGCATCAAGGAGCCAGCGCCAGAGATATGCTGTGAAAGTCATCTCAAACTTGAGAAGAGCATCAAGTGAAGTTTGCATCCTGGGGACAGACCAGTGGTATCAAGAGACTTGAGTAGGAAAACAGGTCTAATTCTTTCACTAGTTCTGCAACTCAACACATCAGCAAAAGGAACACATTTTATGAGATGCCATCCAGCTCACACACTAAGGGGGCCTTTAAACCATTTGAGAGCCATATGTGCTAACAATTGTAGTTTTTCTGAGTGCATGTATAGATTGTGACCTCCAGAGAAACCTGAGTTTCTCTCTCTGTCTTTAGCTTCTCTACAGGTCTTTTACATGGCATCTTTATCTGTCATATTCAGTGGGAGAAAAAACAAGCAAACTTAAAGTAGTTGGTGTAGAACTGCTGCTGGTTTTTATATTGTAAATGTGCCTAGAGGTGCATGATAGGTCCATCTTAGAAATGGAATTTAAATTACATTAAAACAAAACTTCTTCCTGCCAGTCGAGCCACTGTAAGACCAAGATTCTGCTGTTTAAGAGGCTAAGCCAATTTAAAACTTATTTTCCATCAGTCTTTAAGAGTAGTAAATAAGACTTTTAAGTGTCATGCATGCCTCTGAACCATTTGTTTCTGAAGGCTCAAACAAGATCAAGAAAATACACAAATTCAAGGAAAACTGGTTAAAATCATCTGAAGATGTAAAGGAACTTAACATAGAAATTAATATATAAAACAGGTATTTAATTTGCAAATAGTAATTTAAAGATTTATCATTGATATTGCAATCCGTTTTGATTTGAAGTTAGAGCATAAAGTATTTATGCTACCCTTACAAGAACAGTCTTGCAAAGAGAAATGTCAGTCAGCACTGAATGGAACTGTGAAGACAGTTCACAGAGTGAGCTCATGTATGTGCCTTTACAGCCTATTAACTGTCTAGCTCCTCCTTCCTCAGCCTGATAAAGGAGTGAATGCATTGTAGGTGAGAATGTTATGCACAAGATACGTAAATAAAAAGTAGTAATTGTTTTAATGATTTGAGTAGTAATTCGTCTTGGGCTTTGGGTGTATTACATGATTTGAGATTATATGTGGCATCATCCTAACAACATAGAAGATTTATAGCTGCCAGTATTTGTAGCTAGGGGCTTTTTATTGTGATATTAACATTGATTGAGAACTTGAAGGTATACAGATATAAATGTCTTGTACTCAGTGCTGGTGAGGCCCCAGCTCAAGTATTGTGTCCAGTTTTGGCCACCGCAGCGCAGGAGAGATGTTGGAGCTAGTGCAGAGGAGGCCAGTGAAGCTGGTGAAGGGACTAGAGAATAAATCTTAAGAAGAGAGGCTGAAGGAGCTGGGACTGTCACAGAATGAGTGGTCAGACATTGGAATAGGCTGCCCAAGGAGGTAGTTGAGTCATCATCTCTGGATATGTTTAAAGGTCATTTAGATGTGGTGCCTGGGGATATGGTTTGGGAGTGAACTTTGTAGAGTAGGGTCAGTGATTGGACTTGATGATCCCAGGGGTCTTTTCCAAGCTGAATGGTTCTGTGATTATTAGTACCCTTTTTTTTAGTTACAATTAGACATGCTGCTTTTTAAGGAGCCCACCAAAGACACCATAGTTGTTGAAACAAAGTTTTGTGAAAAATCCAGCTAGAGGGTGCATATGCAGTAGACAGCAGTGCTGCTGACATTTAACGGGCAGAAGTAGCTGCAGTAAGCCATTACATCAAATGTTTCTGCTCCTTCTGTTCTTTTATAATGAACAGTTTCATTTTTGAAGAAGAAAAAAGTTTGGGCTAGCCTTTATAAAAAAAATATAATGGCCTCCCCCCCCCTCCCCCTTTAGGTAAGTGAGTATTAGAAATTACAGTAATTTTGGCAAGAGTTCAAGGGTTAATGCAACAGATAAATAAAAGGAATTTTCTGTAAATTGAGCCCTGCATTATTTCACTTGTCTTGCCTTTCCAAACCTAACTCATTTAATTTTAAAAAGTAAATACTTAAATTCTTCCTGACAGTGTGCTTTGCTTTTTCTATCGTTTATTACTTCAATTATACTTGGTATCACTTAGAACAATCTGCCATTTGGAAATTTCAGTATAGCCTGCAGCTTAGTATTAAGTCTGGCTGCTATTGTAACATGTACAGCATATGACACTAATGTATCAAAATTAGATTTGATCATCCCTCCTGGTTATATTTATTTCACGTTTCTTTTGTATTCAGTTAACATAAATGTATTAGGAGAGCTGACACATGATGATGGCTATAGAGTAAGAATATTTTAAAGTATTTTGAGTTAAATTTGAAATTTCAGGTAATCTAACGGTCAGTCATTTTTATATATTTGTTTTAATGGAGTAGAGTTTCAAAGCCAGCCAAAAAAAATCTGTTTGTCTCTGACATCTCCTCAGGGCTGTCATCCCGACAGCTCAGGTTTAAAATGGCTAAAACAAAGCTCTTAATCTCTTTCTCATTGCCACCTTTCTGGATCACCACGGATAGCACAACCGTTACGCCTGTCACATGTGCCCATTGCTTGAGATCATCTTTAATTTGGTCCTCTTTCTGGATTCTTCTGTTCATCCTGTGACTTGGACTTGTAAATTTAGAATGACAAGGTCAGAAACTCGGTGTGAATACATATTAGCTTGCACAGCTGGTGGTGAGCTTTGAGTAACTATTAACACAGGTTTCAGTCTCTGCACATGTACATTCTGTGTGCACCAAATCTGATTCTATTAGGTAACACTGAGACCATACCTTCTTATTGGGAAACCATTCAGTTGTCTGTCCTTTAGGTTTCAGTGAGCAGAGTTGGTTTAGTATCTTTGTCCCACTTGTGTCCAGGACTTCTAATTCTGTGATGCTTCTGATTCCAAGGACATAAAGAATCCAGATTAAAGTTGAAAGAGATCAAGCTGTGGATCTCTTGAGATGTAATAATTACAAATGTCTGCCATGCTTGCAGGAGAGCTTTGCTGTGGAGCACTGCTCAATTTCAGGGTCCCTCAGTAGGGAACTGAAAAGTGAAAAAAACCTGCAATTCTTTCTAAAAGATTTATTCAAGACCTAGCAGAGCTTGGAAAGCTTTTCAAGACAGTTTCAGGTACTGGATCTCTTCCCTGATTCATATGCTGTTGATGGCCTAAGTTACCATTCAATCTTTCTCATAAGCTTTACTTGCTAAGCAAGGTGAGAATGTCCAAAAGAAGCAATGATTCCTTGGAAAGGAAACAAAATGACTTACACTTCAAACATGAAGATGATATCAGCAACTTTTAACTTGTATATAATTGTATATAGTCGTAAATATCTGTGTATATAGTGTATATATGCTTGTAAATTTGTGCTACACTATAAAATATAGCTTCAACCTTAACTTTCAGCCGGCTGAGTTAGTCTGGTGAATCTCGGAGTGGGGGGGAAACTCCCAAACCACCACAGTAGCTTTCACTGAAGTGCAAGACCTAATGTCATTTCTGATTAGCTGCAGGTATCAGTAACAGGTACACAGAAGCAACCTTTGTAAATCAAACTTGAGGGAGCAAGACCTTCAAGAAGCTGAACTATCTTAAGCTCTGTATGTCTTGGATTTTAAGTCATTTATTTGGCATGTACACTGTTACCATCCCTTGTTTCTAACTGTGTAGGAGTTTGTTGTCTTTGAACCCAGAGATGCCAAGGGAGAGCTAATTCTCCTACAAGATAGTTCGGTATTGCAGAATTAGCAGTTGTGCAGTGTGATGATGGGTGTAGTGGTCCTAGTTTTGGTTTTGGGGCAGTCAGCTCAATGAGGTCAGTTCAGTCAGTGCACCAGATGACAATCCTTCAGTCTAGGGTCATGTAGTTTTTTCACATTTGACAAGATTTCGTGTCTCAACTGATTTGCCTCTCGTTTTCTCTTTGGTTAGGCAGCCACATACTGCAGACCCAGCAGTCCCTCATACCTTTCTGTCATTGTCGTATTTTAACAGGCTGGCACTTTACTGAGGGAAATATGAGAGGTTCAGGCCTTCAGAACAATCCCACAGTCAGTTGTCTTCTATGACATTCATCACTGTTAACTGTCATCCAAGGTTTCTGCAGCTGGTGTTCACATGAACCTCATGAGGTTCATCAAGACCAAGTGCAAGGTCCTGCATCTGCGTTGAGGCAATCCCAAGCACAAATACAGGCTGGGCAGTGACTGGCTGGAGAGCAACCCTGAGGAGATGAACTTGAGGTTGCTGGTGGACGAGAAGCTCAACATGAGGCAGCCGTGTGCACTTGCAGCCCAGAAAGCTAACCAGATCCTGGGCTGCATCAGGAGAAATGTGGCCAGCAGGTTGAGGGAGGTGATTCTCTCCCTCTGCTCCACTCTGGTGACACCCTACCTGGAGTACTGCATCCAGTTCTGGAGCCCCTAGTTCTCTGGAGAGTGTCCAGAGAAGGGCCACAAGGATGATCAGAGGGCTGGAGCACCTCTCCTGTGAGGACAGACTGAAAGAGTTGGGGCTGTTCAGTCTGGAGAAGAGGAGGCTCTGAAGTGACTTTATTGTGGCCTGCCAGTATATGAAGGGGGCCTACAAAAAAGCTGGGGAGGGACATTTGAGGCTATGAGGTAGTGGCAGGACTAGGGGGAATGGAGCAAAGCTGGAGGTGGAGAGATTCAGACTGGACGTGAGGAGGAAGTTCTTCACCATGAGAGTGGTGAGAGCCTGGAATGGGTTGCCCAGGGAGGTGGTTGAAGCCCTATCCCTGGAGGTGTTTAAAACCAGGCTGGATGAGGCTCTGGCCAGGCTAATCTAAGGTAGGGTGTCCCTGCCCAAGGATCATCTGATCCTTGTGGTTTCTTCTAACCCTGACTGATTCTACTCTATGATTCTATGTTGCACATCAGTCATTGAGGTTTCTGCTTGATTTTATTCTTATCTAGTCAAACAGAACTCGGTACAGTGAATATTGTTAGAACCAGTCCTTCTGCTGAGCTGGGTTTACAGTTGGCACAGGAACATCCCTGACTTAGGGTTGTTCAAAGTAATTCAGCCATCTACGAAAGAGGCAGGACAGTTCACTTCAAAAGAACTGCAGTGGTTGTTAGATCAGATGTTTATCTGGGCCATGCAAAACAAATGGCTTTGTGGAATACTGTACAAGATGTAGGGTGGTGATGCCATCTGCACATTTTACCCAGTCCAGCACTGAAGAAAATAGCTTTCTTCAAATGCAACCCTGTTTTTCAGTCTGATATAATTTAAAGCTAACAGAATGAAGCATGTTCAGCTTCTTTCTTTTTTTTTTTTCCTTCCCTTTTTTGCCCCTTTTTTAACTCAGTCTCCCACTGACAACTTCAGATAAAAGAAAGAGAATTCCAGGAGGTTTTGCAGTATAAACGAGTGAATACTTGGAAAGAAAATTCTCTGATGACTGTATATATGTTCTGCTTTAATTTAAAGTGCAGTTATGCTTTGAAAATGAGTACAGAAAATTATATACAGTAACTTCTTGTGAGTACTCAGATTAGCATCTGCATGTAACCTGTTAACAGCAGGTCACAATGCTATCACCATAAGATGATTGTTTGACAAGTTCTATCTACTTAAAAGGTGCAAGCAAACTGAAAAGTGTAGGTGAAGACAATTGTAAGGTACAACTGGTGTCACACAAGGAAGGAAAAATTATATTTCAGAAGCTTGAATTTTCAGAAATAGCCCTTACTAGAAAGGAACTCACATTTAATAATCTGGGTGTATTTGATCAATATACATAAAGTCTTTCTCCATGATGCCAACATTTGTTTATTAGATGGTAATGGTTAGCAGGAACATTTTGGAGCTTTGGTGCAGAGGTTTCAAAGCATTTAAGATATCCCTTTATCTGGTTGTGCTGTTACGACTGAGTATACAGCATGGCTTTTGAGGAACCTATTTGACCATTCAGAGCCAAACCAAAGGCATTTTGTGGTTTTTAGGGTCAGGGTGACATTTTTACAATATACAGGTTTCTTGGGAAATGAGCATTTAGTTCATCTAGCAGTAGCCATTCTTCTTTTAAAGCTTTCGGTTTTGTAGCAGACAGTTTGAAGTTTGGCCAGAATGATGAGCTTAGAGACTGCTCAAATACATAACTTTTAAACAGACATATACAGTTCATATACTTCAAAAGTTCATTTAGAACTGAGTAACTTGCTGCCTGTGTCAAAGCATTTCAGCAAAACAGCTTAAATCACTCTGCATTCTTGAGGTAATAAAATTGTAACTTTCAGTAGAAAACAGATATTTGCATAGCTTTTAATTTAAATAGGCATTGGCATCAGTGTATAAAAATCTGTAGCACAAACCAGTACTGTGAACTAATACTGTAACTAAAATTGTAGCGGAACTGTAGAGTAATTTGATTCTTTCATTAATTTGTCTTCATTTCTTTTGTCCTTTTAGTATAGCTGTGTGGCTATAGAACATATCTAAAATGAGTTTTTATCCCTGCTTTTGCAGCTAAGACATTTAGGAAATGATGAAGTACACATTGTCTGGTCAGAGCATACTCGAGATTATAGAAGAGGAATAATTCCAACAGAATTTGGTGATGTTCTTATAGTTATCTATCCTATGAAGAACCATATGTTCAGTATCCAGATCATGAAAAAGCCTGAGGTAAGGTTGGGTTTTTTCTTTGTATGTTTAATATGAACTGAATTTTGCTTGTAATCTGAGGGTTTGGTATGATTGACCAATCCAACAAGGTGATGTATTTTTGACAGTTACATTATTGATGGAAGGAAGAGCTCAGTGAGTACAGTGCACAGTAAAGTCAGTACCTTGAAATTGCAAAGATCTGATCCTGTCAAGCATATCTGTTAGCATCATAAACTGGAAACAAAGCTAGACTATTCTGTGTAGTGAGTTAAGTGTTAAAATTAACTTGGCAAACTTTTTTTTTATTGGATTAGATATGACTGAGTAGTGACTGTGAGTAGCCTGCTCCAGACTTCTCCACCCATGTCATATTCCTCCTCTTCTCAAAGCTAGTTTTCACTTTCTCCTTGACTCCACACAAGAATTTGGAAATGAATTTGGCAAAGCAAGACCTTTCAGTTCTTAGGCATATGAACACTCTTGCATGCTTTCTAGTGACCACTCCTCAAATGGCCCTGTACTTAAAACAGCAGTTTAGGGTAGCAAACACTGCCTGAGTATAAGTGGTCATGAATGTTTGTACTGAATAATTTCTGTGTGATGTCACTTACCTTGAATTTCCATACTTCAAATAGTGAAGTTCTTTCTGCAAACACTAATTTAATATACCAGGTATGACAGAAATAGAATTCCTTCTGTATGATCCTAGGCTTAACAATACCCCAATACGTGGTCTTGTTATTACCAGTCAGTTCTGGTTTTATATAGAATAAGTATATGATGTCTTTTAATACTTTAAATACAATGAGGTGTAATATTTGGAGTGTGTAGTTTAAGAAGGGAAAAGGAAACTGCTGAAAGCGGGGATTGTTGTTAGTCCAACAAGAGGCCCTTGTATGTGGAAAAAGAAGTGCCTTCCATCAGATTTCAGTATTCTCAAAACTACATTAAGTGGCTGATGACAAAAATACAGTGATCCACAATTCTCTTGCAGCATTGGTTGCATCCTAGCAGGAGGAATATTTAGGGTACACTCTGCTCTTTGCTTGCTTTATGCTAGCACCTTCAGAACTCTATTCACACCTACAAGAACTGAAGACAGTAGATTTTTAATGTGTTTTGGTTTGGAGTGTTTTTAATTGCAAAATGATGGTAAATTAGAGAAAAATGTAATGCCAAAGCATAAAACATGTCTGTTCTGTAGACCTTTTGATTACTACCTGTACTAAACATCAGGGCTTTCTATTGATCTCACAAATAAGGCTTTGCACTCAGGATCCAAAAAGGTCAAACTTTTACCAAAGATTTCTCCTGTAAAAGGCTTACAATCCATTTGTACAGATACTATTAAAAGGCAAAAAAAAAACAGAAGAAAAAGAAAATGGAAGGTGAGGGCTGTTCCACCAGCAATTGTGTGAGAGCTGCACATTGAGTTGGTCCTTATGGGCATGTTGTATCTAAACCCATGAAAAAAAAAAAATTTTAAAAATTGAATAATTATTCCTCTTGCTGACTGCCACCTACAGTATTGTCACCTAGCCTTTCGACCTTGTAAACATCATATGCACGACTGTTCCCAGGATTTTGGCAGTAAATGCTGGAAATCACAGGATATTAGGGGTTGGAAGGGACCCAAGGAGATCATCAAGTCCAACCTCCCTGCCAGAGCAGCACCACACAATCTAGCACAGATCACAGAGGAACACATCCAGACAGGCCTTGAAAGTCTCCAGGGAAGGAGACACCACAACCTCTCTGGGGAGCCTGTTCCAGTGCTCTGGGACCCTTACAGTAAAGAAGCTTCCCCTTGTGTTGAGACAGAACCTCTGTGCTGCAATTTACACCCATTGCTCCTTGTCCTATCCCAGGGAGCAAGTGAGAAGAGCCTGTCCCCCCACTCCTGACCAGCCCTCAGATGTTTATAAACAATTATTAAATCCCCTCAGTCTTCTCCAGACTAAAAAGTCCCAGGTCATAGTATCATAGTATCATCAGGGTTGGAAGAGACCTCACAGATCATCAAGTCCAACCCTTTACCACAGAGCTCAAGGCTAGACCATGGCACCAAGTGCCACGTCCAATCCTGCCTTGAACAGCTCCAGGGACGGCGACTCCACCACCTCCCTGGGCAGCCCATTCCAGTGGCCAATGACTCTCTCAGTGAAGAACTTTCTCCTCACCTCGAGCCTAAACTTCCCCTGGCGCAGCCTGAGGCTGTGTCCTCTCGTTCTGGCGCTGGCCACCTGAGAGAAGAGAGCAACCTCCCCCTGGCCACAACCACCCCTCAGGTAGTTGTAGACAGCAATAAGGTCACCCCTGAGCCTCCTCTTCTCCAGGCTAAACAACCCCAGCTCCCTCAGCCTCTCCTCATAAGGCAGTGCTCCAGTCCTCTAATCATCCTCGTAGCCCTCTGTTGGACCTTCTCTAGCAAATCCCTGTCCCTCCTAAACTGAGGAACCCAAAACTGAATGCAATATTCAAGATGCGGTCTCACCAGGGCAGAGTAGAGGGGGAGGAGAACCTCCCTTGATCTGCTGGACACGCTCTTCTCAATACACCCTAAGATCCCATTGGTCTTCTTGGCCACAAGGGCACATTGCTGTCTCATGGTTAACTTGTTATCCACCAGGACTCCCAGGTCCCTCTCCACAAGGCTGCTTTCCAGCAGGTCACCTCCCAGCCTGTGCTGGTGCAGTTTATTATTCCTTCTCAGATGCAGGACTCTGCACTTGTCCTTGTTGAACCTCTTTTGGTTCCTCTGTGCCCAGCTCTCCAGTCTGACCAAATCTTGCTGGATGGCTGCACAGCCTTCAGCTGTATCAGCCAAGCCTCCCAGTTTGGTGTCATCTGCTGAGCAGACTCTATCTATCTGTCTGTCCCCTCATCAGTGCCATTGATGAAGATGTTAAACAGGACTAGACCCAGCACTGATCCCTGGGGGACTCCGCTGGTTACAGCTCTCCAGCTGGACCTAGCACCATTGATCACTCTTTGAACTCTATCTTGTAACCAGTTCCTAAGCCACCTGACTGTCTGTTCTTCCATCCCACATTTCCTGAACTTGCTCACTAGAATATCATGGGAGATGGCATCAAAGGCCTTGCTTAAGGTCAAGGTAGACTACATTCACTTGTCTCCCCGAATCTACCCATTCAGTTATGTTATCATAGAATGCTATCAGGTTAGTCAAGCAGGACTTCCCCTTGGTAAATCCATGCTGACTACTCCTGATAACCGTCTTCTTTTCCAAGTGCTTTGAGATGTCCTCCAGAAGGAGCTACTCCATCATTTTTCCAGGGATGGAGATGAGGCTGACTGGTCTGTAGGTTCCTGGAACCTCTTCCTTGCCCTTTTTGAAGGCTGGAGTGACATTGGCTCTCCTCCAGTCCTCAGGCATCTCTCCTGTTTGCCATGATTTGGCAAAAATGATGGAGAGTGTCAGAACAATAACAACAGCCAGTTCCCTCGGCACCCTTGGGTGCATCTCATCAGGGCCCATGGACTTGTGAATGTTTAATTTGTGCAATTGATCCCTAACCCAGTCTGCACTGACCAGTGGGGAGCATTCCCTCCTCCAGGCTTACTCTCCTTCATTGAAGGTCTGGAGTGCATAATAAATGAGCTTTGATTAGACATAGTATTCAAATAGTTTCTTAACTTTCTTCAAATGCTGTGTTATCTGTTGCCAAGTATATCAAGCAGTTGTATGGCTCTGTACTTCCACAAGAGAAAAGATCCATCGTGGAGCACAGTAACTGGCCTTATTATCTAGCAATGAGGAGGATGGAGGGAAAATCTCTTATTTGAGTGCTCTATTGTTAATGTTGATTGCTAATTGTTACAGCTAACATCTTTATGTTGAATTTCTTTTTTTTTTTTTATTCAGGTTCCATTTTTTGGTCCACTCTTTGATGGTGCTATTGTGAATGGAAAAATTCTTCCTATTATGGTTCGTGCAACAGCTATAAATGCAAGCCGTGCACTGAAGTCATTAATCCCATTGTACCAAAACTTGTATCCTTTCACTTCAGTGGTCTCCAAGGCATAGGCATTCCCTTACAGTTCTGTAGATATGTTCTTCATGTTTTCTGTCATTTTATAGTTTTGCTGGATTAATATGGGGAAAACACTTTCTCTTTTTTCTCTTTTTTTTTGTTGGTTGGTTTTTTTTTTTGGTGGTAGTCTTTAGGAACCTCAGACCCATAGAAGAGTATTTGCATGACAATCAGCTTTATTTAAGTGAAGAGTAGATTCAGTGCTGGAAAAAAATTGCCTTTCTGATGCTTTATAATATGTGCTTTTCACTTTTTACTACTAAAATTATTTTAATGACCATTTGGTGAGACATTCTAAAGGAGTAATGTCATGGTGTTAATAATCTTTATTTCCTTAAAGGTGTCAAGTATTGATCCAGTATTAATGTGATCTAGTTTTGTTTTCTAGTTCTAAGAACGTGTGAATGCTACTGTCCTTCAAGGTGAGAAATTTGTTACATTTTTGTCATGCACATTTTGTTACTCATCTCAGAAAACAAAGTTGTTGTCAAAATGATGTTAACATTTTGTGAAGATGTCAGTAGAGGTTATCTCTTTGTTGTTGGAACTGAAATAGTGGATTTTTGAATGGGCTGTTCTTGGAAGAATAGGTTTACCACCCAGAAATTTAAAAAAAAAAAAAGGTAAGTCAATCACTTTTACTTCTCCCCTTCTTAAGATTAAATTATGTTGCATGTCTATTAGCTAAATCTACAAGAACAATATTTATTTTTCTTTTATAAGTTGAGAGATCAGTTTAAATTTTGATCCAAAAGAAACTCTTTGCTGAATTTCCACCCAAGATACCGTTACTTGTATTTGTCAAGCGATGGGGCTGTAAGGTTTAGATTTAGGGATTAGATTTCATGAAATGAGTTTACAGATAAAGGTATTTACAATAAGGGTTGTGAAACACTGGCCCAGGATTGCCTAGAGAGGCAGAAGCAGCTCTGTCCTTGTAAACATTTCAGATGATATTGGGCCGGGCTCTGAGCAACCTTATGTAATTGAATATTCTCCTGCACACTGCAGGGGTGATTGCACTGGATGACCCTTGGAGGTCCCTTCCCACCCAAACTATTCCGTGATTCTATGAATGATGTTTGATGTGATCACGTAAGTGACATTTCTGTGGATGACTGATGCTGATTCATTGCATTTTTAGGTTTGAAAAGGTCCCAGCTTCTTGTCATTACTCAAGTGGATTAATCAAAGAATGTAAAATGTATTATCATCATTATAGCATGAAAAGTGATGGCTGTACCACATTATATTGATGTATAGTGATGAGCAATTGGAAAACAATTTACTTGGAAATAGCAAACTTTCAGTAACAAAAAAAACCCACAAACTTGTATGTTGAGACTTGAGACTCTGACTTGAGACAGAAGGTGGAAGTTGTAATAAATTGCCTAGACACAGCTTACCAGCTCAATGGCTAGGAATTGGCCAATTCCCGAGAGCAGTGTTATTGAAAATTCAGTTCTCAAAACTGCACTTTTTTGCATGCATCAAAGCACTGCCTGTCATTTATGACATAATGTGGTCTCCATTAAAATCTTGGTACTTGTCTTCTAATATGGTCAACATGATAACTGGAAAGTAGTACATGTGTTTAATATTAATTAAGTAGTATGACTTTGTGGATTTCATCTTGTTATACGGTAAGATAATGAAGCACCAGTTGATTGGGCAGTGATGTTAATGGGCAGTTTTGTTAAGTAGGTGAAACTGATTTTCCACCTGTCTTAGTGTATCTTATGTATAGTGCTTTATATAGTACTTCAGAAATTAAAAGGGAGATGTGAGCAGTTACTTAAAAGCTGCTTGCTTGGCATGAAATTAGAAAAACTACAAACTTTCCTGGCTTGAATTAGGCTATGGTCAAGGCAGTTGTCGGTGGAGAACAGCAAAAAATTGTTGAACTTCAAAGCTTGACCTGGATCTTGGCAAGTTAAACTCTTGATTGAAAACATCATAGTTGTGCTTTTGCTGTTCAATCTTTGGCCACATTTGAAGTCAAGCAGGCATTTCTCTTATACAAGAATGGTAAAGACTGTTGGATGTTTCCTGTAACGTGGACATGGCCTTTTAACTTGGATTTTGAAAATTGAATCTAATTGTGTTCCTGCAGTAGCAGGAGATGGAAAACATCAAGGACTGGTATTAGTGTCTCCTGATTTTTTTTTTTCCCTCTAGTATATAGTAGCTATGGCTGTAGCAGTTCTCTGCAGAAAAGCTGTTTTTCAGAAGGTACACCAAAAGCAGAGACTTGGCTAGAAAAGTGAAGCTGATAACCAAAGCTTCTCACATATCCTGGACCCTAACAGGATCAGTGAAAGGATCAGTGAAAGAGAATTCTGAAGTGACATGCTGAAAGTTATATTTTTTAGTTATTTATGAGTATCTAATATACTGGATCACTGTTAGTTTATTTAGAACTTTAATGGTAGATAAGTGAAAATTAAGTTAAATGTGGATCTCAAGCTAACAAGAATACTTGAAACTTTTGTGAAACAGCACACATTTCAAGCCTTACACTTCTGTATTAGCTCTGTTTTTACTGTAGTAGACAGTAGAAATAGTTAATTTGAAAGCCAGCATCAGTGTATGAATATCTCCATGCCTGCAATGGTTTCAAATTAGATTTAGATTGGTTGCTAAGAACAAGTTCTTTACCAGGAGTGTGGTGGAACACTGGAAAGGGTTGCCCTGGTAGGTGGTTGAGCACCATCCCTGGAGGTGCTCTGGGCACCCTGATCTAGTCGAGGATGTCCCCGTTTACTGGAGAGGGTGTTGGACTAGATGACCTTTAGAGGTCCCTTCCTACTCAAAACTTTTCACTGATTAAGCGTGTGTATTTTCACTGTGCAATACTTGGTGGACGTGTTTTGATTCAGCATGACAGATGTAAGTCTCTATTTTGGGGAATACTGACATGTCTGGAGAGCAGCCAGACAGAGAGGGATCTGAGGGTGCTGATTGATACCCGCCTGAACATGAGCCAGCAGTGTGCCCAGGTGGCCAAGAGAGCCAATGGCATCCTGGCCTGCATCAGGAATGGTGTGGTCAGCAGGAGCAGGGAGGTCATTCTGCCCCTGTACTCTGCACTGGTTAGACCACACCTTGAGTACTGTGTTCAGTTCTGGGCCCCCCAGTTTAGAAGGGACATTGAGATGCTTGAGCGTGTCCAGAGAAGGGCGACGAGGCTGGTGAGAGGCCTCGAGCACAGCCCTACGAGGAGAGGCTGAGGGAGCTGGGATTGTTTAGCCTGGAGAAGAGGAGGCTCAGGGGTGACCTTATTGCTGTCTACAACTACCTGAGGGGTGGTTGTAGCCAGGAGGAGGTTGCTCTCTTCTCTCAGGTGGCCAGTGCCAGAACGAGAGGGCACAGCCTCAGGCTGCGCCGGGGGAAGTTTAGGCTCGAGGTGAGGAGAAAGTTCTTCACTGAGAGAGTCATTGGACACTGGAATGGGCTGCCCAGGGAGGTGGTGGAGTCGCCGTCCCTGGAGCTGTTCAAGGCAAGGTTGGACGTGGCACTTGGTGCCATGGTCTAGCCTTGAGCTCTGTGGTAAAGGGTTGGACTTGATGATCTGTGAGGTCTCTTCCAACCTTGGTGATACTGTGATACTGTGATGTCACATTGTAGATCTTTGTGGTGATGAGTAACAGTGAACTCTTAGTTAAGCTAGGACTGTATTGATTTACTTGCATATGGGATGTGAAGGAAATGGCAGTGGGTTTGGCCCTCCCACATCCAAGGAGGACTTTCCTGTCCTGAGTGCAGATGTGACTGAAAAGAACAGCTGTCATTTGCAATCAGCAGGGACATTCAGTCCTTTTCGTGCAACCTGATTGCAACTTTTTCTTTATTGCATTAGCCTGTTAATCATGATGTGGCAAAGGGTAGTACCTGTGAATAGTATAATAATGGTTGCATAGATACAGGAAATTCTACTCATCTCCCTTTCATAGTCTGTCCTGGCACGTGGCACATATTGTATGAGCTGAAGTAGCTTTCTGCGACTGACGTATTCTGTCAGTCACCTTCCTCTTTCTGAGAGTATTTTGACACTTCTAAAAGGAAATTTAGATAACAAAATGCTTTGAAGGTTTGATTTTGTTAATGATTTTTAAAGATTTCATCTGCTGTTTTCATTCTTTGCTTGGAATACTTTAATAGGTTCACATATTGTAGTATTTAAAATTAAAAATCCACTAAATTTATCAGCAGACAGCAGTAGTGCACAAGTGTCTTGCTCTAGCTTGATGTTTGCTATAGCCATTGCTGCAGCTGTGTGAAGATAGTATTACCGTTTTCCTTGGAGTTTCTGTGTTATTAGTGGAATTTGCTGTAGTTTCCCCTTTGAGGATTGAGCTGTCCCTGGCTTTCTTGTCGTGGTACCCCCTCACCAACAGGCGGCATGCATGTGCACAGTGGCAGGGTACACGCACCTAACACCTGTATTGCCTTGCTAATGAAGCAGCAGCACTTTCTTCTCCATCTCCTAGCTAATGCGTTGCTTCCTTCGTTTGTTGATGGCTTAAGGAGTACCTGCCTGTCTCCTGAATGTGCTCCAGCTGCACATATGCGAGGAAGACTTCTGAAACTCCCAAGTGCAGAGGTAATAATGGAATGGAATGTTGAGAACAGCCATTTGCACTGTGATGTAGAATAAGGAAGCCAATATTTGGGAGGTGTTAGATATTATTTATTTACTAAATTGCATTACAATTTCTGATAGGGACAGCCTGATAGGAACAGTTTTACTCATAGCTTAGATCTCAGTGCAAGCACTTTGTCACATTCTGATTTCAGAATCTACCACGTGTGGGAAACTAATCAATAGTAAATATTTTGGAACAATAGAAAAAATGGTTTCATACACAATTTTACTGAACTTCCTGACTATACAGCAGATGTTAGCCAGATGCCAAGAGGTACATCAAAATAATGTTCCTCACTTGGCATAATAGACAACTCCAGTGATCCAACTTGTTAAAATTATTGCCACAGAGCAAGAAAAATACTGGAAAGCTTGTGGGAGTGAAATTCCAATTGCAAAACAACTGATGCTGCTTTTGGCACATTGTAAACACTCCAAATTTTGTGTACAATGATTCTAAACTGTCTGCACTCAAGATAGTGCAATTCAGACACCACCCTTGCTGTCTGATGTAGTGTTCCCCTCCCAAAAGAAGCTTCTTTATATGTAGCTAGACACACAGTAAAAAAAAAATAAATCCTATCTGGCATCTTTTAAATCTGAAAGTTGTTGTTGACATTTTAAAACACCTTCGGTATAGATGACTGGCTTAGAAATAAATATCAAAGCATAATCTTCTCTTTTTTTTACAACAATTTATGAAATCTTTGACCTAGTGCTCAGAACTGGCACTTCTTCTTTTTATTTCTTTTTTTTTCTTGTCATATGAAACAGATTAATTTAGTATCAGAAATAGAATATTGTTTTAATTATTCAGTTTACAAAATATTATTGAATAAATCTTAATCTAGATTATGGGTTAAATCCATTTATTTTAAATCATAATTGGGAAAATTTACATCCCTTTATCTCCTTTTGGTGTTGTATTCCTAAGCAGCTGATATTTGATGTTTTGTAGCTGACCTTTTTAGGCAGCTGTCTTCCGGAGAAAGGGAAGATATTAACCTTGCATTGTATCTGACAAGACAGAAACTTCTTTATGTGTAAAATAATGTGTTTGTTGGAAATTTCCTCTGCATTAAAAATCCATAGTTCAGAAAAATATCAGAAGTTGAAACCGCAAAGCATTGATTCTGGCAATGTCAGTTTTCTTTCCTCAAAGTCAGCTAAGTTTTCTAGAAGTCTTATTTGGTGCATGAGTATCTGTGGGGGGAAAAAATGAAGATGGCAACCAGGTGATAACTGCGTATCAAATGGAAAAGGCATAAGGAGTGCTCTGTCTCCTTATATGTGTGTCAGGAATTCATTTTGTACAGTACCACTAATTAATTTTGGTGTAGTGAAAGGCATAATGCATGCCATCACAATCGCTCTCCTAATATGCTCTGGACTAGAATTCTATTTAAATAAACATGTGCTAAGGTTCTCAGAAAGCTCTTCAGTGTTTCTGAAGGTACAATTTTTTATACAGGACATTTATTAAGGGTTTAATATACCTGCTACTGATACTTCTGTTATCACAGGTGGAAAGAAACAGCCATTAATAGTTTGAATACTTCATATATATTTTTATCAGGTCCTACCCTTTCTATATGCTTTACAACAAATAATTGAAAATGGCAGTATTTCTGCAAATATTTATCTCATCCCTGAGTCATCCTGTCATAGCTTCATCTGGCACTAGCTCAATTAAGGGCTGTGGATGAGTTAATCTTCTCAGAAGGAGCCCTTCTGTTTTTTCCAGAAGAAAGCAGTTGTTTCTAAAATGTTTATTGCCTTCTAACAGTGAAAATTGTTTTCCAAGCTCAAGCAAGAGTCATAAGGTAGAGAATATGATGTTCGGTCTTTCCTGTGCTTTGCCTTGCTCAGATTTACTGTTCTCCCAAATCTTAGTTCTCCTGACAACTCACTTGATCTTTTAATAATTCAAAATATGATTAATTAGATGTCTGCATACAATGGTATAACGTGACAAACTGAAGATTGCCAAGGCATTTATAAGTAGCTGGTTGTTTTAATGGACTGTTCAGATATTTCACCCTCCAGGAATATTTTCTAACAGCTTCTCTGTGCATTATAGTAAGATCTACACAGAAGAAGAAAGTTTTCCATCTCTCTTAGTCATGCACGTGTGTGTGTGCGCACGTGTGTGTGTGCGCACGTGTGTGTGTGCGCACGTGTGTGTGTGCGCACGTGTGTGTGTGCGCACGTGTGTCTGCACACGTGTGTGTGTGCATCTGCTTGTAGATATGCAGTGAAAGTAATAGCTATTTTTGCCCTAAGCTAATACATTCAGTTAGTGTGTTTTCCTTTGATGTCACAAGTATATTTGAACAATATGGCACTGTTGTAAGGAAAATTCCAGGAGAAATATGAGGAAAAATTAGTTTGTTGTAAACCATGGATAGCTCAAGTGCTTAGAAGAGCAAATCAAGCAAAGTAGGCAACGTGGCCAGTACCTAAATAACTATTGCATTTCTGCGTGTTCATAACCAGGATTAGTGATTTAATTTTATATAGAAAATAGGTACAATTCAAAATACCTCCCATAAAGGAATCAGCAGTGACAATGCTGTGTAACATAACCATCTAAAATAACTTTTTAATGTGTAACATCACACTGAAGTTTACCCAGTCGAAAAAAAGAAAAGCCCAGCTAAGATTCCAAAGCACAAATTGTGCTATTTATGTTTATTAAGTACCGTTTGAAATCTTGTCTGAGAGACATCTTAGCTAACTGTATATCTAATGCTGCTCAGTAAATGAGGAGAGTATTGATTGGCATATGCTGCTTAAATCGATCACCTTGACAGCCAGAATTACAGTAATCTGTCAGTATTAATGACTGTCTTTCAAGCCTTGATACCTCTCCTTCGCTTGTCTCATCTTGCCTCACTTCTGTTTGAAGTGCATTTTCTTGCAACCTCTGGTTTTGTCAGGGTAGGTACTTTTGTAGTGGGTTTTTGTCCCTCGAGTCCAATTTATTGGCTTGATCATGCAATTAGAGTTAAAATGCAACACCAGGGAGCAAAAGTAGGCAGTGTTCTGAGTAACAATTGGACCTCAGAGGTAGAGCAAGCCTGTTCTCAGCCATCATTTATTAGTTACCTGTCGAAAGAATAGGATTGCTTTGCAATGAGTAATTCCAAAGCATCACTTTAAATGCCTTTGATTTTAGCCACTAGAGACAAGCGATTGAACCAGCATTTGTGATAGGTTTTTAAACTCTTACCTTAGTGTTTGTCATGTGGACACTTCAAACAACTACTGGAGAAATACTTGGAGGTGTGTGTACCAAGCTGCTGCTGTGACTGCATTTTCATGTAGACATGCACATCTTTTTGAGTGGACTGCATGCATTTTTGATGTGAGGAGTAAACCAGTGTGAAGTTTGAAAACTCTTTGTTAATGTAGTGTAATTTCATGTTTGTAGTCCGTGAGTTTTTGGGCAAAACACACATACATACTTCTATTTACCTGCAGTTCTGGATTTGTACATGTCCAGGTAACCATATTTTCTTCAGTAATTGCTCTGCTTCTAATCCCACAGAACTTACCTTCTCTACCCCAATTAGCTCTGCTTTCTATACCTCCTATGTACTGTTTGTAGATACAAACTAGGGTGCTTAGGGCACCTGTTAAAGATGTATGGTCTAAGCACCTGAGTTTAAGTGCAATAATACAACTATCCCCAAAAGATACCTATTGTATGTATCTATCCAACTTGGGGTTTAATTAGTAGTGCAGCTTTATTTATTACTTGCTATTATTCCCTAACGAATTGCATGAGCTTCTCTTGAAAGTAGTAAAAAAGCACAATGAATAGCCTCTAGGATACAGTTTTCTACTAACTGCACATACGAAGAGCCGAGTGCGCTGTTAATGTTCTGTACAGCTATCGGGGAGACTCAAATCTTTTTATACTGTTAAGAAAATTCTAGGTTCTTTTACTTCTGTGTTCTTCCATAAATTGGATTCACTCCTCTGAAGGAGAAGTATTGATTCCACGGATTTCTGTGTAAAAGTTGTAGGATGTTGCCAGTGGCATTCTGGTTTAGAATAAAAGGACGTCAGTGGGCTACCTTAAAAAGGCAGTGAAGTGCTTACCAGTTTCCTAGAACTTCTGAATTTGGGTCTGTTAGTGCAGACAGCTTGAAGGAGGGCAGTTCTTCTTTACTGCATCTCTTTAAGGTAGAAAATCTTTGGGTTTGTATGTCATAAGCTTGAAAGTTAGCAGAGCAATCACTTTTTCATTATAAAATGTGTTTTAAATATCCTTAAGAGTTCTTAAACTGGAATGAAAAAGATAAACTAGTACAGTCTTGTGCAGTGTTGATTGCCTTGTCCGTAACGCAAAATGACAAGGGTTTTGTTAATACCTACTTAACCTTATTAATTAACTCAACATTTTGGGTAACAAAAGCCCTTTGTTAAAATGTTAAGACTCTTGCCCCCAAGAGGTGTTAAAATTCATGCAGATATCTTTGATAGCTCTCAGATGTCTGCGAAGAAAAGCAGGGAAGATTATACAATTTTTCCTGATGCTTCTGAGATTTAAATAAAGAAATGTTTTGAAGCTATTTAATCCTTCTACTTATGTTGCAAAACACAGCATTTTTTCACTGATTTAATACTTTTCCTTGTCATATATTCACCCCTAATAACAGATAAGTCTTGCAAACAACTCGAAAGAGTTGTGTGCTAAAAGACTGAAAGCTGTGTATGTATAGAGAATAAATATACACCGTTGTGTATTGGCTATCGTGATATTTAAGTTGGTGAAAAATGTGAGGAACCATTTGTAGCAAGCAGAACTGACAGACAGTAATGACTGTGAGAGAGAGTGATGCTTTTGGGTGAAACGAATAAGGTATTGGCAAACTGTGTCTGCGTCATTCTGCACAGAGTAATCAAGACAATTGGGGCATGCTTTCCAGTGCCAGCAGAGGGATTAGAAGATGATAGGTACCAAAAAAATTAAAAAGAGATTAATAGAAACCAGCACATTGGTTGTCTTTGTTTTCTAAAGGTCTGTATTCCAGTTACTGAGGTTATATGTAACACCCGTCAGCTTATGGAAATGTCTAGCTGGAAACGGAATGTACTTCATGTAACAGCAGTCACTAACTAAAATTATAACAGAGAAGGAAGGATGTATATAGCTTTATGGTTCGCGTGCCACACACTTCAGAGGAAAACAGAATAAACTAACATAAAGCAAGTATTACATTGGTAATTCCAGTTACCATATGGTGGTCCAAAGGGCATGAGTCCTCATCGCAGGCAGGCCAATCAAATGAACCTGCATGTACTTTCTAGACATCGAGAAAATCATTTAATTGCTGATTAACTGCACCTGAATAGATCTGCGAGTCACAAATATATCTATCTCCTTCTGAATGCTTCTCCTCCCAAACATAGAAGAATGCAGGCTATTAGAAAATCTTTTGATTTCTGCTTGCCAAACTGTAGTTAGCCTCCATCTGTTCTTGCCAATTGTGGAAAAAGGTCAGTTTTCAGCAAAGCCATGCATTTCACAGAAGGTATGTGAAGTGAAATTTCACAGGGGACATGATGGATCCTGATTCTCAGTGATAAACCTTTGGGGCCAGCAGGGTTGGCATATGGTTCAGCATGATATGAAGGCTTGGGTTCCCTGGCTTCACTTCTTTGGCGTGGAACCGATAAAACCTGTCTCTTAAGTATTGTTTTGCTGGACACCAATCATGGGCAGCAGGAACTGCCCATTTAACTCTCTGTGGGAAGGAAGCCCAGGCTGTGTTCACAATAGTGCCATTGTAGTGCTGCAAACTGCTCTCAACAGCTTGACAGCACTAGGGAGGAGGGTGAAGGGGCTGCTTTACTAATTGTCCTTCAAAATGAAAGGGGGAAGTAACTGAAAATTAATATTTGTTTCATTTATATAAATAGAAGAAGGCTGTCTTTGAGGTTTTAAAACAAATTTCCCTGCCTTCTGAAAAGGTTTTAAAGTATATTATTTCATACAGGTGCTGCAGTAACCCAGAGTAAAGAGAAAACATTTGTTAAACTATAAAACAAAAAAAAAAAAAGTAGTTGTAAAGCTTGGAATTAATGACAAAATTTCTCATGTGAGAAGTTTTCTTTGTTGCTGTGTAGTGAGGAATGGCAAATTATTACATGTCTTTATGTGCAGTCTTTCAGCTGAACAATATTATTGTTAGTATAATTTCGTAATCATGTAATTGTACAGTTAGTAGTGATGGCTTTATGAAAGGCATGTTCCTCATCATTTCTCTCATCAATATGTCTATATGTGCAGAGAAACTATTTAAGACAGAAATTCAAATATTTGAATGCTTGAACAGTGGCCTTAAGTATTCATGCTAATAGCAGAGAGCAAAGAGCCAGTTTTGATTCTGTAATTTTACACTTGTCAATTTTGATTCCTTGAGTTAAAAACTGATGTAATACTGAGTGTTGGAGTGGGGGAAAATATCTGTTTGCCAAAACCTGAGGTTAGTATGTGGATCTGCAGTTCCCCTGGTCTGTATTGTTCCACATTATTCATGGGCTGAAGGGATGATGGCAGCATCTTATCATCTCTCATAGGCATATTTGTGGTGCACTGTCCTTAGTAAACTGTACTCCCTTAGCCTGTTGGCCCTGTGCCTCCTCTGCTGCCTCCTGCAAACCCATTGCTGGTGAAGAGAGCCTGAAGCAGTGGCAGCTGTAATGGGTATCAGTTAGCACAACATACCGTATGGGTTCCTCTGTTCCTGTCTTGGATACATTAGTAAGACAAATCCTGCCTGGAAGTTGGAGTAGGAGTTCTGTCTGCATAAGGGCTTCAGCACTCTTTGCTTCACTGTTTTGTTTTCACCTCCATGCCCTGTTACTAAAACATGGGCAAGTGTGGTATTTGTAAAGACTGTCATTTGTCTTGTAACCACACAGCCAGTAAAGCTAATGAGTAATGTGTTCGTGTTGAGGTATTCATCCTTCTGATGCTGCTAGCCATTTGACCTTACCATCTTCCTAGTTTCATACTAAAATGCAGTTTAGGATTTGTAACACCACCAATATGCAGTAAATGGTACCAAAACAGAGACTTTCTACTATATGTTTGTGTTCATCTGCTCCTGCTATATTTCAAACAGATAATTCATTGTATGCCCATTCTTCCTCTTACTGCAGAGTAGATTATATTTAAGTCAAGATTAATGGATAGATTCTGATGTTAAAACCCAGTCTCTGAGCCTGTGATTCCCTAGAGGCATATAGTGCATTAGTTTGAGCCAATATGCTGCTTATCGCAGGTACTACGACACTGTCTTAAATGACAGTTTACTGTACTTTGTTACTGCTTACTCTGCTAATAAAATCACTATATTGTGTTCTTGATAATTACAATATTAAATAGAAACTTAATTGGATTACTGCACATTTAGATACAGATAGTTCTTAAGTAATTGTCCACTGTAAAATTTCTGATACTCATTTTTTTCTCTCATGAGGTGTGTTGTGTCAGTGTCTAAACTTAATAGTAGTTCAGACACCTTAGCTGAAGAAGTGCTGAAAAGAGATCTGCAGTGGGATTTTTCAGTGTACTTTTTCACTTGAATCTTGTTGGGGTTTAAATCTTTCCATGAGTTGCTTTCATTTGCCAAAGTCCTTAAAATAAAATAACTTCTGGGTTCTACAGAGAAGTCAGTAAGTATTGTTAATTCAGGTTTTTTTTTTTTCCCCTTAACTTGGAAATTGTTAGAAGTCTTCAGCACCAGTTTGTCATTTTTGCTGCATAAGCAGATGATCAGAATCACAATTCATTCAGCTAAGTATATATAATTTTATGTGGTTATCCTTAAAAGCCCCAACTTTGTTCTCCAGAATGAAACTACATAAAAGACTATACTAAAATTAAAATCTGTTAAATCCATGGCACTTGCACTTTAATTCTACGTATCTTTGTAAGTGCCTTTTGTAGAGGAGCTTGGTGCAGAGTGGTTACATTTTTCATTTCATAATTGAGTGTTTTCAGTGGTTAAGCATAGCCCAAATTTTATCCAATTCCAGCTTGTGTTAATGGTGCTACACTCACACTGCCTTAGCACCTGTTATGGATTTTGAGTCATCTGGCAGCCCGTGGGACTTAGATAAAGAAGTACCAGGTGTCCTGCCTGTCTCTTAATTGAGACGCAGTGTAAACAATATAGACTTGGCAATATGGTTATAGGAATGGATTAAAGCCCAGCTTTGTCTGTGCTGATGAATCGCAGCTTTTCCTTCCTAGATGATGCTTAAAACCACTGAAGAATTTAGGTAGCCGTGGGATCCAACGGAACAACATAAAAATAAGCAGTATATCAAGGATTTTCCTAGAAGGATGATGTTGCAGAATGTTAAATGTCTTGAGATTTCTCATGAAAAAGTAAGCATCAGTTACAACTTCTTGCAGAAATTTAGCCAATTTTAGAATGCTCACACTCTGAAAATGAAGATTCTTACATGATTTCAGATAAAGTCAATGCCTTTCAATATGGGATGTGTTAGTAAACTAGGCAGAAAGCAATAGGATTGACTTGGAAACACTGAGTGGCTGCACGTTATGTAGTCTGTGCTAACCTTGCAGGACTTTCAACCAGTTAACCAAAGGGTGGATATACTGGAAGCAGTCTCCTTTAGCTGTAAGATTAGTACTTGTAAGTGAAAAAGAAAAAAAGAAATAAAATCTAAATGGCAAACATACATGTTTGCCCAATAACTTGTAGTTTAGCACAGACTTATTAAACCTTTTAGTAGTGTAAAAAATGAAAAGTAATTTAGTTATTTTCATTATATTAATTTAAAGAACGGTGTGGCTATCTGCATTGCAAATAAGTTACAAAATCTGGGATGATGTGGTTCATTTCTGTAGCTTTATCTACTGTATAGTCCCTTATGCATGAAGAAATACACCTCAGAAAGGCCTTTTGCAGTTACAGCTTGTCTCGAAGGAGATTTTTATTAAAGGTGATTAGGTAGTACATTGTATGTTTGCTTAAATTCTACAGTCTTGATCTGTTACTTCTTTTGTACATTTATTTTCATTTTTTACTTGAGGTAGCTACATACATTAGTAGCTTGTAATATATACATTGCTTCTTAAAATTAGTGATTTGGGACAATTAACACCGAGTACCTTACACAGTTTTAAAATGTTTACATGAAATGCAACAGAGATATTTACTTCTAAAATACAGTTTTGGTTCCTTTGAGCTCTCTGTGGCAGTTTTATCAGTAAGAAAATACATTGTTACTTTTTACTGCAGAAGTGCTGTCTCTAGTGTTGAAAATGTTTTCAGGAGAAAAATCTCACCTGTTTAGTAGTGTCAAGCATAATATTTTTTATTTTCTTCTTTCACCTAAATCAGTTGCATCAGGAGGAGAATGAATGGAATTCTGCTTTATGAATCATCAGTGTTGTGGCTAAGTCCCAACTGTATATGCAGAAGCTGCTTTCATTTACAGCATAGCTGTGTAAACAGATGCATGGAGCAAAATATTTATAAGCCATTTTCAATTTTGTCAGTATTTAAGAAACAGAAAATAACCCAGGCTGACTTCAGGATATCAAACTGACTTAAGTAAACAGAAATTGTAACTGGGGAGGGGGGGGAGTCTATTTGTATACTGTGCAAACTAGATGTGGAAATCACTGAAATACAATAGATAGGGAGCACCATGATGCCGCTTCTACAGAGTCACTTTTCAGAACATAAGAGAACTTTAACTATCCCTCTCAGTGTGGCCAGTTGATACTGATCACCCACCTACATACAAACCACAGCTAGTGGCAGGGCTTCCAACACTGGATCAATAGCAGCCCAACTCACATCCTTCATTCTAAGAGCCAACAAAGAGTACAAATTGCTGTGACTCAGTGTGAGTTCGGCTGGTTTGACAGCCAGTGCACAATCTTGTCTTTTGGAGTGAGATTTCCCAGGAAAAAGAAATCCACTTCTCTGACGTGTGGATTTTGTCCTGTCTTCTTTTAGAGGTTGGGTTTTGCTGTGGCTAAATTTCCAGCTTCAATAAAACCTCGTTCCTAACCTGTACTTGTTGTCTTTCTAAGGGAGGCAACCTTTCTTTCACATTTTGATACCAGGAATTGTATTTTGTTGGGAAAATCTACCTGTCAGAGTGGACACTTTCACCATTCACCATTTTAAGTAGCTCACCTTTTTCAGTTTAAGTTTGCACACCTTTTTCAGGCCAGGGAGAGAAAAACTTAACATCTCTTACCAGCATGTGCTATTTAATGTGTGTCACTGTTTCTTCGCTTCCTTTGGCCTTTAAAATCCTTGGAGCACTTTTCTATGTCGACAACACGAAAGATTTGGTTCTTTTCTAGAACAGAAGTGGTGTGCTTCTGCATTTGCTGTGGAAACATTTGCTTGTAGTAAACAAGAGGGTGTCATTTTATGTAGCTTTTCTTAAAATACTATTAATCTCTCTTCTATAAATAGTGTCTACATGCAATTAAAAATACCTCTTGCAACTGTCCATTGATCCCACAAGCAAGTATTCCATTGATCCCACAAGCAAGTATCTCTGGATGGAGGATTTTAATTTTCCATTAAGGATAGAGCAATGCTTTGGTTTCTGCTTGTCTAAATTATTTTCCAAATGCCTGGCTGACAAAGTCTCACTTTCTACAATCATATCAATATATATTGACTTCTTAGATGATTTTGCTAACAGTTGGAAGTGCCAAGGATGCAGCTGTACATGTATTTCTGACAGTCGTTTGTAATTTGACATGAAAAAGTCCATCTTGCTATTTAGAAATGCATTCTCTGGCTATCTAAGAGATATTTCTAGGCAATCATCAAAACCTCTTTTCCCTTGCAGTGGAATCAAAGCTTCTCAAGTACTACATAATGTCTGGTTTTGGATCATATATTCCAGTATACAGTTATGTTGTGCACATATATATAAATACAGGGCATCATGAGAGAAGATTTACGAATAAAGCTTTCAGAGTGTCTTATTTTGCTTTTTCTTTACTTTTTCTAAATGAAAGGCACAGTGACAGGAAAAAAAATTCCCAAAGCGCCCATGTTTTGAATCCTTTTTTTCTGGGGAGGTGAGGAAGATTACAAAAAGCAACTTACATTATCAGCAATGGACTTCACCAGCCCCTTAACAGGGGTGTAGGAATGTTTTCAGTGTTGTTGAGCTTGCAGCTTGGAACATCATAGTTCTGGGGTGTTGCTTGAGGTATAATGATTTTGATGTAATTTAATTCATCCAGATATTATCTTGAAGTTGTCTACTAAAATGGAAGCTGAGGCATACCTTTTTATTGTGGTATCTGAGGTGATAAATATTTTCTTTTGACTTTTGGGAAAATACAGTTTCTGCCATTGGTGACTTCACAAATGCATTAGCTTTAAATTTCGTTGAACAAATTAAATACTGACCCAACATTACAAATATTAAGCCATTTTTGTGTATTAATGATCTGTGCATCGCTTCATCCCTTGATTAAGTTTCTTCATTGAGTAGGGTCCTCAGCATTCATCCTTCTCTCCAGAAGCTGCTGAAGAAATCTGTCTTGATAAAACATTTTCTTTGTCTTCTTATCTATGTCTAAACACTCTCGAGACTTACAGAACTAGTCTGTTGATCTGATCCATGAGTCTAAAATACAGGTCATAAAAATCTCCACACAGCACATGCATAGATTGTAGTACTTCAATGCCGATGAAGTTCACAGGTATCTAAAGCTTTCACTGCCCCTTTTCTCTGGAGATCCACTGCCTTCAGCATACACTACAGCTGCCTAAGGCATTGTTTATCCTGAGTAGCCACATGCCCAGTTCATGCCCCTATTTATCCAACAAGTAGGTAGATATTTGCTCATCTGACCTGCAAAGCACCAATGCTAAGAGTTTTGAAGGTATATTCACTGAATTAGAGCCCAGTCAAGTTCAACAGGAGGTTAACACACTACTTATGTCAGGTAGCCAGGAAATGAGAGAGCAGCTTCCAGATCTGAGGCCACGTCTCCTGCCTCTTACAAAACTGTTCTAGCCATTGGGACTGAGGACATTTTGTAATCAGGCACACTTCGTTCAATGCCGAAATTGCGCTTCCTTTCATAAAAGATCTCCTTTGAATCACAGGGAAAGTACATGCTGATCTCTGTAGCCTCATGGTTATGGTACTTTGCTAGGAGAGGAGAGTTCCTGGATTCCAGTTCCTGCTCATTAATCATTTGTTATCAGATGGTCTTCGGAGCAGGCACTAGGACATTTTTTCTCCAGCCCTTTTCTGAATCTAGCACTTAAGTACTCTGGTAGTAGCTAGATCACAGAATTGTGAAGTGCCTTATCCTTAAAGCCTCGGAAATCCTACTTCATGTTAAAACTTCTTTTTCTGCATTTTTTTCCAGTATTTTTTTCTGCAGTTTTCTGCATTTTTTCCTGCATTTTTTCCTCAGGTTGATGAAATTTAGTATTGGTGTTCCCTGGATTATTGTAACACAGTAATGGTGCATGCACTCTTCTTTAACTACAAAATATGAGAGAGATTTATTGTAATGTTATTCAATTCTAAAACTGAGAAGTGTGAATAAGAAGAGCAGAAAGAAAACGTGTAGTCACAGTAGCACAGTAAGTCTGTGGAAAAGACTAAGAGGAGACCAATTCAACAGAAAGACTTGAAAGATGGAGACAGTAGAAGCATCTGAGCAATGGGAAGTATGGAATGTTGTGGCGATTGCATGGTTAAAATCACAGGAAAGGAAAAACAAAGACTGAACAACTGGAGATGTGGGAAATGTAGCAGAAGCATTTCCTTACCAAACTGAAGGATGACAAAGGTATGGATAAAAGAATTGACAATGAGGGAATTGTTTTGCACATAAAGGGTGGTGGATGAAGATGCAAGGAGGAGAGCTTTTCTGTATTCCTGTATTCTGTTTTCCTGTATTCTTGTGGCACAACTCTATCCGTAGTGTAGACGCTAGCCTCATTATGCTGAGTTAGATTACAGCACAAGACAGATGTTTGTCCTCCAGAAATAAAAAAGCTAAGTATAAAACTGAGGACAATAAAGGAAGGCAGATGCAAAATTCTAGGCTAGGGGAAACAGTAGTAGTAGACACCGTGAGTAGTTATGTGATCTACACAGCAATAGACTTCCAAGGTGTTTTCCTTTTTTTTTGATAAACAGCAAAGTGGAGAGTTTGAGGGAGGATTGTTTTCTGGACACTTGCAGAGAGCTAATGTTAGACATAAGAAGCCACATGGAACAAAGGACACTTGTCAAAAAATGCCAGTGTGAGTGAGAGTGGCTGCCTGCATTAACTGACTGGAGACTAAGCACAGTTTGGATGAAATTGATCAAGTAGCTGTGGACTATAAAGTTAAACTAAGTAGCCTGCATTTGTTCTAGACTGATGCCAATATCTGAGGATGCCTGGAAACACTGGGCAGTGTTTTCAGAAAGTGGTCTTGCAGTGCTCTGAGTAGATATAAGGAGGAATAAAAATTCATTGAGGCCAGAAAAAAGGATATGGCAGTAACAGATTTTCTAGCCAGTGGCTCTTACTTAGGAAGTCGTTTCTTAGATTATACACAAGGAATGTGCAAGATGAAAATGTGTTCTGCCATAGGAATCTAACCAGAGCTTGAATTAATAATGAAAGTGATGTCGTCAACAATGATGGAGAGCTGTTAAGTAAAACCATGAGATGTTCTTTTTCAGACAGCATAAGCATTAGAAGGTGATCAGACAGCCAGACTTCCAGTGCTTGTTCCCAAGTGCAAGTCAACAGGTCTCCAAAAATTGCCTACAGTAATAATGGAAAGTGCTGTATTTTCAGTACTAATAGAAATAACTGGAGATTTAGGGAACAAGTGAAACGGATTGTAATGCAAATGAAATTTTAGCTGAGTGACTACAACCTGAGTGACCTATAAATGTGCAGTTCCAGATTTTCTTTTCTTGCACTGATTGCATTTTTTGAGACAATATCTTCTGAAAAAGTGCAATGAACTAATTAGAGGTTTTGTTAACGCTCTTTGCAGATTATATATCTGCGAGTTATTAGCCGACAGATTTGGATGGCTGAGTCCCTGTATAATTAATGTATATCTTTCTACCTCTTACTCTTTTTATCCTCTCTCACTTGTGCCTGTTAGTACCTACTTCAGAAGCAGAAAACTCGCTCTCTGTGCCAGAGTCTTTTCTCCATTGGTTTGTCTGCACATCCTTCCCATTCCATCTTAATTGCCAATGCCAGTGGCAACATCCACTGGCAGTAAGAATACAGCTTGCATCGCCCTATTATTAGTAGCCATTGACTTTGTGTGCACCACTCAATTTCTAGGTGCTAATAACTCTTCCCTAGAGAGCAGCATTTTAAAGAAATAAACGTCTAGCCTATTAGAAGTAATGTAGAAATTAACTACCGTGGGTTTCTGGTCACTCTTGCAGATAGTTGCATTCAAAACCAGAATAGAACTAGGTTATCTCAGCCACAGAAGCATACGAATTTGGAGCCTTAAAATAGAACGTTCTGAAAGTGTATGTGAATAGAAGATAGAAGTATCTCTGTCTCAGCTCCTCAATTTCTTATACATAGAAGGAGATTTGCTGAGGCGAGCGTGTCATTTTTTTTAGTGCAGAACACAGCAAGCTTTGGACTGGGCATTTAGATCAGATTTTTTTGTTTCGTTGTTAAGTGTCCCACCTTGAACGGGTGGTGGTGTGGGTTCCCATGATGAGCAGCAACCTGACTAGCTGAATTACTTTGAGTATACCAAGTGCTCATTTGCATCAGACTTCCAGAACTGAAGGAAGCATGTCCTTTCCACTGTGAAATGGAGACATCCTCTCAGTCAGTATCTGTGCTGAGACTTCTTCATTTGGTTAGGAGATAGGTACCTAGATTGAATTGTCACATTCAAAGCAGTAACTTTCCTTCATTTTTGTCTTATTTGTGTATAAGCTTTGGATATAACAGGATAAACTAAAAGGTTTCCTTTAGGGACCTCTGAAAGTAGAACATTTTGAAAGCAGGTAGGTGCCTCCACCCTACTTTTTCATGAAACATTTTACCATTCAAGCAGACTTTTAAAAACAGCTTGTTTTGATAGGAGCCTTTTCTCCTGTGGGCCTTCAGCCTTTGCTTCCTGGCAGCACCTTCAGTGCGAAAAGAGAGTGATCAATTGGGAGACTATCAGTGCCAGCATGCATAGAGTGATAAGTTAACACACCACTGGGAATTTCTAGGGCCCACCAAGATACTTCACTTCTAATGTGCTAACAAGCTCATTTTTCTACCTCTTGCCTCTTCAGTTATTTTTTTTTCTCAGAAGAGCTTAGAAGTTGAGTGCATCAGGCATAATGAAAAGCTCTGTAGGAGGGAGAAGCAATAACCCCATTTTTCCCTTTTCAGCCAAATAGAAAATTAGTTTCTGGTAATACACAAAGGCCAGTATTTTTTGTGCAAGGGGCACTGCTGTGAATCAAAGGACTCTATTAACTGCAGAAAATTCAGCAGCTGTGAATCTCCCCCAATGAAAAAAGTGCTTTTCAACAAGTTGTGAGATACGTAGTATTATTTAGACTTCAGCCATCAGATTCATCCTCTACCACTTATACATAGCCTCCTAAAAACTGCTGTATTACTTTCCTCTGTTAAGGCTCAACACTGTGTTTATCCTCTAACCTAAGAACCATTACAATGGGAGACTTCTATATTTTCTCTTGTCCCAGTGCTTCTGATATAACTTCTGCAGGCAGATTTTTGCTAAGGTTCAGGTGTCTCAAAATCCAGAAAGAAATCAGAACATGAATTTTTGAAGGAAAAAATATTTCCTGCTCTCACTATGTAACCAAGTTGTGGTCTAAGGAAGTACAATGAAGATTATTTTATTCACTAGAAGTTGTTTTCAGATAATGTATTCTTTATAATTTTTTTTTCCTATTTAGAGATATTGCAATATCTCCTGTAAAGCTGCTTTGCAGAGGATAGGATAGGATAGGATAGGAATAGAATCAACCAGGTTGGAAGAGGCCTCCAAGATCATCCAGTCCAACCTATCACCCAGCCCTATCCAGTCACCTAGACCATGGCAATAAGTGCCTCATCCAGGCTAGTGCTGCAAAAGGTTTTGTGGGGAAAGTTGTGTAATTGTTGAAGTGTAATTTTATAAGCTAAGATGAAGGGTGTTGTGTCCAGCTTTAATTTGGGGCTGAGAATTTTATTGCTTGTCCTTTACTGGAAATAGTATTGTTACATATTTCAAATGGTAACACTTGTTATTAAAAGCACTTATCACTTGTAATGCAGTTTTTATGTTTGGATTGCTAAAAGATGTGTGCAACATTCATATTACCCCCATTTCACAGGTGGTGAAACTGAGTCAGGGAAGTAGTTTCCTCACTGTCCCCCATGAAAAAAAAAAGTGCTGCAAACCTGAAATCAGATCCCTGAACTTTCAAGAAACTGATTCTTAGTGCATTCCTCCACAGCATGATGATTTGTTTGGGGTCTTTTTTAGGAAAATGGAGCTGTGTGAGGAGAAAATGATCTCACTATCTGCTAAGTAAATACGAAGGAAAAAAGGAGGAAAGGGTGCACAAGCATAAGTGCCAGTGAAAATTTCTGATGGGTTTATGGTTCTGAGAGATAACTGGAGGTCTCCCTTGTTCTGTGTATTGAGTCCAGCTGGAGGACTTCAGAAGTTCTGAGAGGAAAGGTTAACTGATTTCCCAGTTCAGGAACTATACGACACAAAGTCAGCATGGTAGTTTTTCTTGATAATTGTATGTTGCTGCCTGCTGCTCTACATTTTGACAGCCATTTCCATAGTTGCTTTCACGAACAGCAGAAATAGTCTCTCTTTTTCTTGCTCTCTCTGTGCTAACAGCACAATCAGGCCTGCTGGAACAAGAAGCCTGGAGAGGGTTCTTCAAAAGCAACAACATTTCAAGATACCAGTCTCTTGTCGATAATATCAGAGAGTGAGAACACAGGGAAAAGGAAGAGGTATGGCATTTTGCTGTCAGTGCCCTGCCAACACCCTGTTAGTCAGTATTTAAGGGTCCTGCAGACCTTTTACAAACGTTCTTGCTTGTTGTAACAGCACAATTCATGAGGTGTTTTTCCCAATACTCACGATTTTGCTGTGCGTCTTTCTTAACTATGTGACGGTGGTTTATTTTTCAGGGATGATGGAAGCAGTTTGTTGTGGAAAAGTGCAAAATCATTGACTTTGTTAACGCTAAGGTTATCTTTCGTGCTGTAGTAATGGTTTTATATTTGATTGTGACCATAGTTCAGGCAAATCAGTTACTTCAAAGAGTATTAGTGGCTGCTGGCTGGGGGGTGGGGGTGGAATTGCAGCTAATTTTGCATCAGACACGAACAAAAGGTAGTTGAACCACGAGGCTTACAGCAGTTGTGTTTTATCTTACAGTTAACTATGCTATCTGATGCATTGATGTAATATTATGTAAAGAACTGAAAATAAATGCATACAGTCACTGAAAATACCTGATGTGCATTTAACAAAAACAAGAATTCTGAATTCCTAGGCACTGGTATTTAGCAGTTACAGTTGTAAATTCATCCTTAATTCTTGGCTAAACCAGTTACGAGGAGAGAGCACGATACCTGCAGACAATTGTTCAGCATCATCTAGAGCCTACAACGTTTGAGGATTTTGCTGCCCAAGTTTTCTGTCCAGCACCTTACCACCATTTGCCCTCAGAGACAGGTAAGAAGTACAGCAAATAACTGATTTTATACAATCTTACTTGAAATGCAGTATCCTTGCTTATAAAGGCTAAAAATTCAGACCATTGCACATCATTAAGAGTTAACCATTAATTGGAAAGAGTTTCTATACGTATTTGAGAATCTGGGCAAACTGCCTTTAAATCTTTATTCTGCCCGACATTAAGATTTGGCAGATTGCTTTAATACAGCACCCAGACCCTGTGTTTTTACTGTGAATTCTATCACATTCTCATGTGTAACATGGAAGCACTGGTACTCCTCCATCGGGGCTAGTTTAGGTGGATGCATTATTTAATCTAAGCACATAAGTAAGTTTTAAGGCTCGCTACATTTTTAGAACGTAAAGTTTTTAAACTGGCAATCTGAGAGCCATGCAATCATCCATTTATTTCTGGGTTACTGGCCGCAAAGTTGGTTTTAAGGTCAGTTTTGCTTTTCAGTAAAACCCCTGTTTTATAAGAGGATACTGCATTTTCAGTTACTAATGAGAAAATCGGTAAAAGAAAATTAGTAACTCAAGGCCTTCCTGTTCTGACATTTCTTGAACTCCTTATGATTATTTCATTATTTTATTTCCCCTCTTTTTAGATCATTAAATATCAGTTCTGTTTATCTGAAGGTAAGACAAAGTGTCCAAAAAACCCCTTTTGTTCCTCTTACTTTTACTAGAGCACTAAGCTTGTAACCAAATTGTATGCGAACTTTCCTCGTTTCCCTCGTTCACACTAAAAAGAATTTCACCCTGATTGAGAAATGACCGCTACGTCTTCTTAAAGTTTTAGTCTTTTACTAACCTCAGGTCTGCATGAAGCACTAACACTGGTTCTGGGATTAAGGTAACTAATGATAGAGGCAGTTGTTGAATGAGTAACACTTTATTGTGTTGACCTTTGTTCCTCAGCATGAACAAGTAGTATTGGATGGCAGTGGTGTGTTTTGTACCCTTGTACTGTCTTTCATTGATGTTGCAAGACGTGCTGCAGTGATAACATAGGAGAGAAGGAGAAGAAGAAGGTGTAACACTTGAAATTCCTTGTTCAGAAAACTTCAATGGCAAATAGATAAAACACTTCTGCAGAAAAGCTGTAAATCTAAATAAATGTTGTGAGAATAAATTGGCAAGTTACCTTAAAATTTGTTTTTCAGTTGCAGAAATGTGAAGAAATAAATGCTAAAATTATAGGAGTGTTGTCACAGGACTACAGAAAGTATGACTCAGAGATATTAAAGCATTGACTGAGACGTCTTTGCTTGAAAGGTATAAACCCTTCGTAGAGTGGAAGTGCAGTTTCAAAATACACTAAGTGGTGTAGTTTTGCTACTGCAGATAGTCAAGACCAAAGGGAAACAAAAGTAATTTAAAATTAAATAAATCAGTAACAGACATTTAATATACACATAAATACATGTATAATTTAATATATGGAAATGTACAAATAGGAAAAATCTGTAACTGGGAACATTTAAAACAAGAGCCAAGGATACCAGTCCTTGCCACATTTCCTGCCTAATGCACTCAAATATTCAACAGCAGACACTTTTTATGGCTAGTACATGTTCTAAGGGCACTTACATCTGTTCTGCCTAGTCACTCTTCCTCCAGTTGACTCTTTCAAGTTAAGCAAAGATGTTTTTTTCTGTACTAGTTTGGTGTGCTGGAGAACACTGCTTTACAGCAGCAATTCCTGTATTTAAAAGATGTCGTAGTCATACTTGGTTCTCTCATACGATCTGGAAAAAGATTATGATTTTCAGAAGCCTGATTTTAGACTTTGTATCAAATGCAAGAATTTTCTGTAGGAATCTCATTAGTAGGAGCTTGTGATGTATTTCACTTCTGCATATATGCATGTGTGTGTTGATGTCCAACAAAGCATGATGTCCTGTCCTGAGGCCCACGTTATTCCAGAATTCTTCAGTGGAACTGACCTAGTGTCAGAGTCAAATGATGTGTCCCCAGACACGCCTGTCTGGTGAGATTCCATTTCAGCCCTGGGAAGCTGGAAATCCTTTGACAGTCCTGCTTGCAACCTGAGGGCTGACCCCTGTTTGATCTGGAGCTCCTCTGGCTCTGTTACTCAGCTGTAGGACAGAGTGCCTGGAGTAGCACCACATCATCTGCCTCCACACTGGCCCTGAAGGGTGCAAATTCTAAGCCCTAAGGCAGGTATAAATTAGCACTGCAGTCATCTGCCGAAAACATTAGCCCAGGTTGTGGGGTTAGCCTGAAAAACACTAGTTTCCAGTTCTAGTGAAGGCAGACCTGTAAGTGAGGTGACTGCAGGTGACCCAGACCTATGACAGACCGCTATCCCATGAAAGAGTCCAACAGATGTGCTATTAAAGCACATGCTCCTAAGTCTCCAGGATCCCTAGAACAGAAGGATTTCTTGAAAGATATGTATAGAGCTCTGAATTGTGCCAGGATTACATGTGGGATTGGTACTGGTGTCCTGCCTGGGAATAAATCCACACACATTCACTGCTCCAAGATGACAAATTTCTGACCAGCTACTGAAGATATATCCCAGTTATTTTTAAAAATACCATTTCATTTATGTCTCTGGGTTTGGTTGGGTTTTTCCAAAACAAAAAATAGTTGACCAGAGACTACAAAAAATTTCCAGCTTTTAGTTATTAGAAATTTGATTCTTAATCATAAAATAGCTTAGGTTGGAAGAGACCTTAGAGATCATCTACAACCTCCCTGCCATAGGCAGGGTTGCCTCTCAACTAGGCTTGGCTGCTCAGTGCCTCATCCAACCTGGCCTTGAACGCTCCCGGGAAGGAGGCATCCACAGCATCCCTGGGCAAACTGTTCCATCTCCAAGATTACAGTTGGTGAATATTTATTTTTAATAAAACATTATATACAGTTTCTAAGATCTGTAGAACTTGTGAAGCTGCCACAGCCCATCACCAAGTGTTGCAGTGTTGTTGTGATCTCTTTGGCCAATTTCATCATGCCATGTTTTTTTCATTTGAGCTGTGAGAATTGGAGCAGAGAACATTGCCCTCAGTAACAAACTCTGAGACTTTCCTCAGACTGACATATTTTACCAAAGGCTCAGCCCTCAGCAAAGGTAGTTTTCTTCCTTAGAGTTGCTCTTCCATACATGTGATTGTGGCTGCTGTTGTTTTATTTAGGTACGTAGTTTGCCCACAAGTCAACCTTCCACGGTTAGTAACATCACTACAGTAGTCTCTGTGTACATTTTCTTAAAAACAGAGATTTACCTGCACTTAATCACAGAGTATTGTTCAGTTGCCTCTGTATTTTTCATCTTGTCTCTGTTAGAGTAACTGCAGACTAACCCCTCCCATGTAGCTATTGAGTAAGCCAGATTTCTGTGACACTAGAATAGGCTGAGGGCACTGTCAATGGTAAACTCAATGATATTGAAGGGCTTATTGACCCCATGATGCTAAGACTCTGAGCTTTAAAACTTACAGATGTCTTGGGTTTGTTTTTTCTCTATCTTCTCCCCTCCCCAAAGTAGGACCTCAGTACATCAAATCTGATAAAGAAGGGTCCTCTCTACATCAGTCAAAGTATTTTCCTTGTGATAAAAGCATCAAACTTTTTGATCTCAATAATCATTCCTATATTTTTAAGCCTGTGTTCAGAACAATTCTGCTGCCCCATTCTCAGAGAAAGTGGGGATTCCATCACACAGGCAGGGAAGCAGGGAAATGTAGAGGTAAGATTCAACAGCCTGTGTCTTAATCTCTTCTGCTGCTTGCTTGACCTGCTCTTCTGCTGTATAGTTTTGACCTGAAAATCTTTTTGGCCCTGTAGTGCTCCTTCACACATGAGAATTGTGGTGCTTTTCTCATCACAGAAAGGTCTAAGCAGCACTGGAAAGATTGGGAACTTTGCCAGAGGGTTTCACAAATACTGTTTGACAGAGAGGAAGAGTTTTACTCAACACTTAAATTTCCAGACAGGTTCTGAAGAGCACTCTTCAATGAACTTGGGCTCTGCCTCTCTCCTGCCATAAACTTTTTTTTCTGTGTTGTTTCTCGTGTCTGGCTCTTAGTTCTTTCACTCGTACCTAGTTCCAGTCCTCCCAGGTTTTTAGACCATCTCTTCCTCACCTTATCAGTCTTGCTTTGCAGCTGCTTTTGCAGTCTGTCTTTCTGCATCTGCTTCTCACTTTCTTTCTTTCCTCATTTCCTTAATTGACTGGACTGTAGCAAGGCTCCACTGGACATGATGGACAGATTTGGACTGGAATCTTAAGGGTGACAAAGGGATCAAGCTGTACAAAAAATATTTCCCCTGTCTCTGGAGATCAGTTGAGGTGTGCTGAAGTACCTTAAAAGACCATCAAAATTTACCAGCATTCACAAATTGTATTTTCCTCTGTGCTCATTCTCAGAAATGACACTCAGGAAAACATTGATCCAGACAAGAAGATATGATAAAACCAGAAGCACTGAGAGCAGTCTTACCCTGCAGCACCCTGTCAGGCTTCTGCTCAGTGAATTTTTCACCTCTTTGAAAGTCAGAACTAATGAATGAGATGAGTCATGTTAATATGTGCATTATGATACCTCCCAGATTCCTCCACCCCACTAAGAATGTAGTTAGGAGTCCATTATACATTTAAATAGTTGATGTCTGAGTCAAATAACCAACATACTATTACTAAATTATCCTGGGATTTTCAAATCAAGTGTGAAAATGTCACATTTCAACTTTGCTGATCCATGTCCTCATTGAGAAACAGTGGAAATGGCTTTACATTATGGCCCCAAAATATCGTAGCTCATCAGGCTATGGTATTTGTTGCTTCTCAGACCTAAAAGCTGAAAAATATGGATTATTTGCTGACATTGTTCAACCTCTTAAAAATCTCAACACATCTCTTTTGGTTATTTTATAGAAGTTTATAGTTGTAGGTCAATTATCAATAAAGCTTTCTTATTTAACCCTGTTTTTAACATATATATTGGATAACTAATTTTATTCTGTAGAGAGACAAAGATAATAACCTGTTACACTGAAGGTTTTTAAAGTGTAAAAGGGAAAGAAACTGCAAAATTTCTTACCATGTCTAGTATCCACATCTGTGTATGTGCCTGTATATGTATGGGTAGATATACGTTGCTTACCTAAAACCCAAAGAAACTTAGTTACTCTTCAGTTGGTTGATTGCTGTCAGACATATTTAAAATGCCATTATTCTTCACTCTTCTGGTGTGATACATTCAGATGTGAAAATCATTTTACGTGGCTTCTGTTCTGTAATAGCTCTAAATCAGTTCTTTGGGGGAAAAAAAAAAGGAGGGGGTGGGAAGGGTGGAGATGATTCCATGTGAATCTGTGCTCCTGTCTGCAAGAATTGGAAACAAAGATGTTAAGATACAATGGGAGTAATACCTGGGGAAATAATGGGGAGCTTTTAATGTTTTCTTTATCCAACCCATGATAAAATTTTCGCACTTGGGTTTGACCCTTTGGCACAGACTAACTTGCTTAAATACTCTGGGGTTGTTTCTTTATGCTGGTTTCAGGAGTCTTACATTGAAGCTGGCAATAATTTTAGCATACTTAATACTGTGAAACAGCTGGGGAGCAGAAGCCATATATCAAGTTGCCATTTGGTTTTCCTTCTCAGTTGTGTGTACGTGTGTATTTAACTGTTTTCACAGACTTGAAGCATTTCAGACAATGTTTAAGATGTATCTCAGTTGCTATAAATAAGGTTGCTGGATCTGGATAATGTTATAGAATTCTTTTCTTTCTCTTTTTCTTCCTTTTTTTTTTTTTCTTGTAATGCTTAGTTGGTAAGTATGATGCCAGATTTCAGAGCTGTTGCTTCATTGCACATAACTAACTCATCACTCTCTTTAACCTATAGCATGAGCAACAATTGCATAATGAAATTAGAGACTCCGTTTTCTGTGCTCATCTGTTAATACCCTTCAATCTCTGCGGTTCGTGTCTCATGTCTCACACCTGTTATCTTTTATCTTTTCTCCTCCCCCTTCCTCACTTCTTTCCACTCCTCCTTCCTCATCACTTCTTCATTCTCAACAAAGAAAGAAATGCTGTGATATTTCTTCTCCTTCCAAAACCTCCACTAGAAAGCATTGGCCACATCAAGGTAAAGGGCAAAGGCTTGAAACGGAAGGTCTTTCACGCTAGCTGTGAATGGTATGCTGTGCAAAACAACAATGGTTATTTTCTGTTCTCTAACTTCCACCATTTGCAATGCTTTAATTCCTTGTAAAATTAGAACAAGATAGAATTTCAGAAAATGAGAGTGCATGTTTCCCTGCCTGCCTCTTTCTGTAAGGCACAGTGAGTCAGGCATTATCATGCTTTTCCAGATTGTTTGGCAATGAAGTACCTAGTTCATGAACAGAATTACTGTCACCAGCTGGGGAACAAATAACAGCCCTTTCTCCTCCCTGTCACTTCGACGGGTCGCGTCAGTTTGAAAAAGGAAGTACTGTGCCGTCCCCCTGGAGCAGGCAGGTGATGGACCGGGCAAGGAGGACAGACAAGTCACTAAATCAGAGGTTTATGACAGCATGTTTTAAATGTCCTTTTAGATTTCTTACCTGATGACCTCATTTGATTTTTAGAGAAATCTTTCAAAATAATCAATTTTGAATGGGTTTTGCACCCCTTGTATGTTGGACATAGAGGGAGAGAGATCTTCGGTTCTGATTATTGCATTATTATTATTTTAAAGAATTACCAGTAATAGCATGATGTGGAAGAAATAGCGAGTGATTTCTGGCTTACTGAAGTCAGCAGGAGTTCTCCCATTGACTTCTGCAGGACTAAGCTTCTACCCATAATACATACAGGTCAGAAGCGATCAGTGGCAACTGAGGTAGCGAAATTCAATCAGGCTGTCAGTCTCTGTAAACAGCTAATTAAAATGCAATTTGGTTTTGTGGATCTGAGTTCATAGCATTAATTTTCTGTACATGGGAAGATTTTTTGTTTCATATTCTTTCCTCTTCCTTCTGTATCTCTATGGAAGAAGATGGGCTGTTCTGTAAGGAAGAGCCTTGACCTCTTGCAGGGAGGACTTGGAGCCCACTGGAGGGTAGCTCTGGGCACTGGGCTAATGAACTACAAACCATTGTCTCAAATTCATCTTGTTCCTTTTACAAAGAAACGTTAACATGTAATGCATCCAGTTAGTATGATCTGTTCAAGCTTCTGCCTCGTGGGCCCTACAGGACTTTGCATTTTGAAGCACCGACTAAAGTCGGGGTGGGAGAAAATGTTTTCTCTCCCATTTGGCCCCTTACTCACTCCACCTCTTCAGCTGCATTCCTAGAGCTCACTTCATGTGCAACAAGCTGCTAACCTTCATCTTTTCTTTAAAGACTGGATTATTCTGGGTTGTGGTTCAAAGTAACTCCCCATCCCTGTGAGGGACTTGGAGGTGTGCATTCTCCTGGTTATTAGGAGAATATGGCACGCTTTAGTGCCACCTCAGTTGCTGAGAGCACGGGGGTTCTGCAGTCCCATAGCTCAGTGGTTTCTGCCAATCTTTTTCTCTAGAGGTGGATTTATGACAGTGGCTAGCTCCACGTTCAGTACTGTCACCCACAGCTGGTAAAGGGCTAGGAGATGCTGCGGGAGTAACGGCAGCACTGAAATTCCTCTCTGCCCCTTGTGAGTAGACCCCACACTGTGAATGTGCAAGGTGGCACTAACCTATCTGGTTCTTGCTGTCCTCTGCAGGCTTCTGCCCAGAGACTCAGCTGGGAGAAACTCCAACAGCAGCAACAGCACAGGGGGATGGAACAGACTTAGCCTCTCCAATGTCTCCTCGGACTAGCAAGAGCCGCATGTCCATGAAACTGCGCCGCTCCTCTGGCTCTGCCAACAAGTCCTAAGTGATGAGATGCCTGCAGCTTTCTAGTGCACAGCAATCAGCAGCCACCCTTCCCATAGCAACTCGCCGCTTTCTGTTGAAGGATAATGTCTCTAATGTGTGTGCTCGTCCCTCCATACCGCCTCTTTGTATATTTGTTTTAAACAGTGACACTGGAATTTTACTTTAATATTTTAGCTGTTCAATTTTCCCATCAATCTCCAAGTGGCCATTTGGCTTTCTTCTGTTTTTACTTTTTTTTTTTCCTGTTTTATTTTTTCAGTGCAGTTTGTCCCCATGCACCTTTTACGTTCCTGGATGATTACAATATCTTAACAGTAGTTATCTTTAAGTCTGGTTGATCTTGAGCCATATATGGAATTGGAGACTGCTGTTTGATTACACTATATATTTATTGTGCCCCATTGCAATTTTCTCTGTAACAAAGAAGTTATGTACAATTTGAAAATGAATGTACAATTTTAAATTGAAATTGCATTTGTAAAGTCTTTGTCAGATGTCACAATGCTAATGCACAGGATGTGTACAGATTATTTATGTTAAGAATAAAATAGTTCAACAGCCTTTCAAGCATTACAGAGTCCAAACGACATAACTTACTCATAGCACCAATTCCTTTTTTCACAAAGCAACCTATCATTTCGTAACTGTGTAAGTGATGCCATCATCTATGCCAGAAAAAACACACCCAAAAATCCCACAAAAATCACTGTACTGAAACACTACTTATGCTTAGTTCCCAAATGTTTTTATCATGTTTGTTTTTCCAAGTGGTAACAGTAGTAAATGCCATCGCATTTCATTATTTTTAGCCTTCATCACCAGGCTGCTGGGTCTAGCTGTATATTCTTGTTTCTCACACTAAAAACAAAACATAATTTTTAAAAGAAATTGGGTAAAACAAACTTTAAAAACCAAACAGCTAAAAAAGAAACCCAAAAAACCCAACCAACCACTTTCCCGATAGAAATTCATTGCTCTGATGATGTGTACTAGGGAAGAAAAGGGAAATGTGCTCCGGGAGCCTGGCTTGAAATGCTGACAATTCCAACCCTATGAGTGCAGATCACTGCACGCATTCCACCCACCCAGAGATGTTTTCCTACAGAAGATGAAATGCTCACATTTTGCGTCTGACAAACAACAAAAATGCTGTTAACAAAATGGAGCATGGCGTCAGTACTAACTGCATGTGTAAATATATGGGCAACAATAACAAGATAAATTATGTATTGTCATTCATGTAGTATCTACAGATTTGTAATGGTTGAAGAGAAGACATGATATTTAATAATGCAATAAAATTATTCTTATCACCTTTTGTATATTAGTCATTCACCTCCGTGATTAGCTTCTGGCTCTGATTTATAGAAGGGTAGTACATTACACACGGAGCAGTTCAGTGCACTACACAGCTTCATTTACTAGTAAAAAGTACACACACGGTCTTGGGAGCCCTTCCCCGACCCATGGCAAGAATGCTGTACTGAGAACTTTTTCCCGGCCATCGTAAATACAGTACACAGAGCTCTGCAGGTAGCACAAAGCGCAGGATGTTACCTCCTACAGGCTGTTTGTTCAAGTGCTAATTGTAGAAGCAGTTAATAATCATCAGGTTTCTGTGGTCCAGAGCCCTTCGTCTTTGACTCACAAGTGGAGAAAGCAGAGAACTTCTCCAGAGGAGAACTTATTTAATTGCATAAGCTGGCATTTTTACCAATGTCTCCCTTACCAACACCTGATGGAAAAATGCACAACTTAAAAAAAATCTGGCATTTGAGAGGAACCAGCTGCCTTAGCCTCCTTCACCAGACAGCAAATTCGGCTGCTTTAGGTTGTATTGTCTTAACTTATGTGTCCAAGTCCTGGAACTAAAATGAGAAAGCCTTTGAAGCACATTTAAAATAAAGCAGTTATAGTTTGCTTTCAGCCTTTCAGCATGAGACACATGAATCATTTGTTGTGTGTAACAAAATACTTAAAAGTACAGAAATAATCGCTTTGCAGGATCCAACTGAAATAGATTGCAATATTTTGCATGCTCATTTTAGAGAGTGCTGGAACAAAGGCTATGGCTGAGATCAGTTTTGCTCTTCAGAAATCACCATCTGACCCACTTTGTCTTGAATTCAAGAAAAGTATGAGCTTTGTTTTAAATTTATTGTGTTTACTTGCCCTTATTTTTGGCCTCATCTGCTGTCACATGAAGAAACAAACACTTGTGTGGAAAAAAAATAGAGAGAGAATAACTAAATAAATAAATAAATAAATAAAATAGTGTAAAATAGTGGCTCAAATGAAAGTGGATGGTAAATTTGACAGTATTTCAAAATATTTGGCCAGACCACAGTTAAAGGCAGGGAATACAGACTGTGGCTCGCTTTGCTAAGGCAGGTCTTGTTAAAGATGAGGAAAGCAGCAACATACCAAGACGCTTTCATGTTCTAATTTCAGCTGTTCGCAAGATTTGGAGGAGCTCCTATCAACAGCGCAGCTCATGAGGCAGAGGGGTCAGCGGCTGCCCAAAAGGGCCAGATGCAGACACGGACCTCCTGCTTGCCCACAATGTGGGGGCTGGCAGGGTTGCATGCTGCCGGTCCTCACAGGCCAAGCTGCACTTCCTATTGTCCATGTCGCACGAACGAACAGGCTTTGAACGAGGCAGCTGCCAGAGGCGTGCGATGTGCCTAATGCACAGTCGCTGGAGTACAGAAACACAGAGCGAGCGGGAGAGGCGACCTTAGCTACAGAAGAAAAACACCTCGTATTTTAATTAAGCGGACAGCACGATTAATTTTCCATACACTTTGCTAGCCATTATATAACTCGATACTGACTTAATTTGAACATATACTTTCTCAACTATCTTAGTACAGAGTACAGCAAACAAAACACCTTACAATACCTTAAATGTTGAAGCTCAGGGGCTAAAGCTATTAAAACAAGGTCACTAGAGCTGGATCTTTTTCTAACGAAAAATAATTCCTCTTTTTAAATATTGTATATACAGCTGTACTTCGAGAGTCGCTACGGAAGATGTACTTCCAGTGGGCTGACACCCACCTCCCTGACATCGTCCGCATCCCAGCGGATGCTAGCCAGGGCCCAGCTTCTTTTCTGCTGCAGCCAGCCCAGGGTCGTACCCACCCCCCGCCAGCCAGACGCCCACCGGCTCCCACTGCTCCTGCGACGCACCTCGCCCTTGCAAGGCTCGGCATAAACGCTGCCAGCCGGGCCCCGCAGAGGCGGCGCGCCCGTCGGCTGTGCTGGTATAGGGGAGTCTTCCCACCAGCAGGACAGGCGGGGGCCCGGGAGTCCACGGGAGGCTCCTCCGCCTTTGTAGCCATGAGTACCGTAGGAATTACAGCATGGGCAGGACTCGGTCGGCTCGCCCGAGCTCCTGAGGTGGTGATTCTATCGGGGGCGGCCGCGGCCCTAGCAGCCCGGACGGACGGGCACCTGGAGCAGCAGGACCTGCCTGCTCTCCGGCGGGTGGCACTTGTTGGCGTGCCGCGCCAGCCCGGGCGCGCTGAAGAAGGTGGCGGGGCAGTGCTTGCAGGGGAAGCCCTGCCGCTCGCCGCCTGCCGCGCCTCCCTCGGGGGGCCCGGCCGGCGGCGGCAGTAGCAGCTCCTCCCGCACGGCATGCCACAGCCGATGCTTGTCCCTGATGTCCGCCGAGGGAAAGCGAGCACCGCAGAGATGGCAAGAGAAGGTGAGGTGCCCGCGCTCCGGCGGGCCGTAGGCGGCAGGCCGAGCCGGCCCGTGGGTGCCCAGGTGCTTGCGGAGGTAGGCCTGCCGCCGGAACCGCTTCTGGCAGCAGGGGCAGGCGAACGCCTCCCCGCCGGGACTGGCAGCTGGGGCGCCGCCGGGAACTGGACCGGAGGCGGGAGTTGCCGGGACGCTGCCGGCGCTGTCCGCGCTGTCCCGGTGCTGACGGGGCGGCGGGGGCGGCTGGGACTGGGGCGCGACGGGGCCGCGGGGCCGCCGCTCGGGGCTGTTCTCTTTGCCCGGTGGACCGGCGGCGGTGACGTCGGTGCTGGGGCCGGGCCGCGGCTTGTGCCAGCGGCGGTGCGAGGCCAGGTTGGCGGGGCAGCTGAAAATCTTGTGGCACTCGGGGCAGCGATACTCGACGCGCACGATGCGAGAGCAGCGGTGCTGCGCCAGCGCCAGCGGGTCCGCGTACTGCTCCTTGCACAGCTGGCAGATGAACTCGCCAAGCGGCGTCCGACCCGTTGGCGGCCCCGACCGGCCCTCGGGACCCTCCTCCTTGATGCGCAGCCCCAGCACGGGCGAGGTGGTCACTTCGTCGGCAAAGCTCAGCTTCCGCGTGGCTTTGGCCTTCTTGGCAGTCGTCTTGGATCGCGACGACCGCTTCAGCGCGGGCGGCGGCAGCGGCGGCGCAGGGCCTGGCAGCGGCGTGTGGGGCTGCAGCAGCAGCTTCTCGGCGGGCGGGAAGGAGGCGGCCAGGGGGAAGGACTCAGCGGAGGCGGGGGAACTGAGGCACCGCTCGAAGAGAGCCGCTCGCGGCCCCGCGGCGCTGCAGGGCCCCGCCGCCCCCCAAGCGGCGGGCCCCTCTAGCGGGGCAAGACCGGGGCCGCCGCATCCGCCGCCGGGGGGCCACGTCGCGGGGCAAGCGGCAGCGGCACCCTCCTCCTCCTCGCCCTCCTCCTCCGCCCCCAGCCTGGCTACAGGGCTGTCCCCGGCGGCGGGCGGTGAGGGTGGCGGCGGGGCGCGCGGCAGGTCTCGCTCTGGGTCCCGCGGGCGCACCCGGTATGAGCCGCCGAGGCGCCGGCTGCGCTTGACGAGGAAACCCCGCGGCATAACGGCCACTACTAGCACAGCGGCACTGGCCCGCCCGGCCTTTATACCTCCGGCGCCCGCTCCGGCCCGGGCGTCATCCTCCCTCCGCCGGCGGCGGCCAATGAGAAGTTGGGGCCGGCGCTGGCGGCGGCGGGGGGCGGTGGCGGCGGCCGGGGGAAGGGTCCCTGCTGCCGGGGCGGGAGAGCTGGAGCTGCGAGGACGGGCAGGGTGTCGGCGGGAGCGCAGCCCGCGGCGCAGAACAGGGAAAACGGCGCCCCAAGAGACTGAGTGAGGGTGGGACCGGGAGCACGTGCCCCAGACGAGAGACGCCGCGGGCCGGGGAACAGCCGCATCCCCTAGACAGAGGGGCCGGGCAGGGTTCCGGCAGGAGCATCTCTCGCGTTTTCTGCCTGGAGCGTTCATCCCTCGCCGGGTTGCCCTGGGTGTCTTTCCTCCGAAGGGAGACAGAGCTGGGAGCCCGTTCCGTCCTTCAGCACTGCCGTATCAAGGGTTTTCCCGCAGGTAGCCAGAAAGATCTTGCACTGAGGTGAGCTCCCAAGGCAGGAACAGAACTGCCACGGACGCTCAGAATGCTAAATCACCGGTCTGTGCAGTGGCTGTGGCTTCATTCCGCTGGCAGCTTCGCCCACGAGCAGCCTCCCGAGCCCCGGGAGCTACTCCCTACAGCGCCCCGACGTTAGCGCCGGCCTGCCCAGGGGTGCCGTGAGCGCTGCGATAGCGGGCGCGCCCCGCTCACCGCCTTTTCGTAAATGCCCGTGTTTCGGTGGGGAACGAAGCGCACTCGCAGAGCGCTGCCAGCAGCCCGTCCGGCCCCGCCGCGCGTTACCCGCACCCCCCCCGTCTGCTCACTCGATTAGCCGAGACCAGTTTTGGAGGCAGGACAGTGCGGTCCCGCCCGCAGACCTACTGCTGGCGGTATACACAAGATGGCGTGCCATGGAAAATGAGTACGCTAAATCTCTTCATCCTTTCCCCAGGCACGGATCCCCTCGCCATGGTAGGATGGTCGAACTAACCGTCTCGGGAGTACCCCTAGCAGGAGACATTAGCACCAGGAGGAAACGAGATCAGGGGACTTTACAGAAGTAGCAAGAAAGATTTGAAGCCTTCGTGCAAGAATAGGACTTGCCCCACCTGCTCCAAATGCCCAGCCACTTGTCTGTGTGAGTGCTCTGATTATATTTGCTTAGCAAAGTCTTAATCGTGTTTTACACTACTCTTCTCTCCCATTTTCCTCTATTTTTATGGTCGCACTGAATTTTAGATTAGATTATAGACTCTGCAAGCTAGAGATCACTCTTCATTAGTATAAACCGGTGTCACTGGGGCCGACAAACCATACTGTAGCACATTTAGGTCACTCCACTGACAGTCTGCATGATTTTTGCCCAGTATTCGGGTTGGCCTTTGTAATTAGGATATCCCAGCTACATTCATCACTGAACAACTGCATCTGTGGTTCAGAGCCAGTGTTTTATACTGTTCCTCCAAGCAATACCTAAATATTTTTTTTTCAGTTTCTTGTAAACAATATTCCCATTAATGTCTCACTTGCTTTGTCATGTTGCAAAAGCAGTCAGGAGTGGAAAAGTCCATCTCAACTTCTGCCCTAAGGGGTGAGGAACCCAACAATGCTTTTTGCCTGCATAGGAGTAGCAGGAGGTGATCTGCTAGTCTGAAGCAGGTACCCTGGCTGCATTTACTGAGACTCCATAAGTTTTTCCAGTAAAAGCTGCAGGCTGGAACTGCACCAGGGAGTTTCCGCAGGCTTTTGGTATCGAGATCTGAGATGGCCCCACAGGTGATGGGAGGCCTAGGGGTCTATCTTAGTGTCTTCCCTCCCAAAGTCACAGAGGTGGGATCACTGCTCCACTGTCCCATCTACTGCTCTCTCTGCTGCACTTCTCAGCTCTCCGCGATGATTTGACAAGAGTGTCTGCCTCATGCTCCACAGTACACTTGTGCTGCACAACCTTCCTGTAGCCTTCTTCATTGACCCAAAACTGTGGAATCCATCACTCCACTGTTGGTCTTACTGCAGTTGGTGCCAGTGCCCATGGATCTTTAACAAAAGCATTGGCAAAACTATGTTGGGATTGAAACTGTTGCACCCACCTTGTGATTCATTTGTCTCAATAACCGTAACATCTTCTCTAGGCTACCCTTGCCCCAGTACTGGCTCCCAGTGATCTGGGTCTGCAGGGTTGTTGGAGATTATTTCCCCTCCCTGCCCACGTTCACAAGTGAGTTCAACCCTGGTGACTGGCATTACACTTGAGTCTTACAGCTTCTGAGATTTCTGGGTTCGTTTTCTTGCTTTCAGCTTTAGTTCCTTGCTCTAATTTTATAATTGGTAAATTCAGATAACTTATGAGCATATTTAACAATTTCGTGCACATGCATTCCCAAATCTTGTGGAAATCTGATGGATTCTTTCCCACAGGCTTAGTAGATTCCGTTAGTTCCACTGTGTAGTTGAGAGTGCATCACTTAACCCATCTGCACGTCACACAACAGGGGAGCTTTGTTTAAGAAAAGAGCTTTCCTAAGCAAGAAACTGAATGATGTCATTGCTCCAGACCCGGTTCCCTACAGTCTGATAAAATCAGGATACACTTCATCAAACATATTGGCCACCTGTGTATGAGAGTCATCCTCAGATGACCTTAGATTAACCAAAAGGTTAATCCCACATTAAATAGGAAATCAAACTTATAGTGGAAAAATGCAGTGGCTGGTGAGCAGAAAGGACATGGACACCACTGTGGGACTGGTAGGAGTGAGAACAAGAGGACACTCTTCCTCTTATGCCTTCAGACCATTCCTTCCTTTCTGGTCGAAGTTGAATGCAAGTGTGTGTAGGGAATGGAAACAAGAGTGGTGTGCTCCTCTGCCTCCCTTTTGGCAGAAGCTTCCTGCTTTGTGTGAAGGAACTTCTACTCTTGTACATAACTCTGCTGCTAAAATAAACCTGTGAGACCCATTCAAGCCTCATCAAGATTCAGCAATCAAACTCAATGATGGCTGGATCAACCTCTTCAAAGTGAAGACAGACTTCAAGTTCCACTAGAAAACTTTTCCTGTTGGAGCAGAGAGCTCCTAGTGCCTTCTGGAGGATGCGCCATCTGATTGCCATGAGGCTCTCTCTGGAGCATGGCACCAGCAGCTTGTCATTCAGGTCCTTTTCTGTCCCAATGCCCATGCACCACCCGGAGACCATGATCTCTGGATGTGAGTTAGGAATCCCGTTGCTTCCAGCCCCAGCTGTGTCTCCAGTACACCCTGGAGGCTGACTTCTTGCCTGAAACCTGGGAGTCTGCATGCCTACTGGAGAAGAGGTGTAACATGGTCTCCAAATAAAATGTTGTTGAGCAAGGGGGCAGCTGCATCTGATGTTATGAACAGTCTTGGGGCATAAACAGTTAGAGGAATGCATGAAAGCAATCCTGACTGGAGGGAGAAGGTCTTGGGTGAGGTCTAGTTCTCAGAGAAAAGCCTAAAAACTCTTCTGAGGGCTGAGGGAACAGAAGGAAAAAGAGAAATGTTTTTGGCTACTTAATAAAAGAAAAAATGACCACAACTTTAAATAAAAGAGTTAAAAATAAAATAGAAAATAACTATTAGAAAAGGATTAAAGAACATTTCTCTCCTTCATGTTTCCCTTCCCTGCCACAGAAAAAAAAAAAAGAAAAAAGAATGTGGTTGAGTTTTCTTACATTTCAGAATTTCAAATGAAAGTTGACTTTTAAATCTCCCCCTGACATCTGGTTTGTAATTAAAGGAGCAGTAAATAGGAGGGAGACAGGAGCCACCTCAGAAGCCTGCCCTGGACACATGACTCCCCAGCAGTATAGCTAGATGAGCGATACCACCCTCAGGCTCCAGCACTTACACAAACAAAATCCAGGCTGATTTTGGTGGCAGAAGAAGCTATTTTGTCTTTCCCCTAGAAGGAGGCTGCCAATTATCTTGCTGCAGTTGAGGATTTGATGCTGGTGACAGACGTGGAAGGAAGTATCTGTGTTAGGAGGATATGGATCGTCTAATATTACTGACCTTGCTGATACCTTAATTGTGATTTGTTTTACCTGAGGACAATCTGCCTTGAGGGGGAAACAATGTTAACAGCTGCTGTTTATTTCGTTGCTCAAACATTAACAAAGAGCTCTCCCTAAGAGAAAGCAGGAAACACTGTTCTGTGAAGGTACTCAGGCTGGAGGGATTTAAAGGGATTTTAAGACACTACGAAAAGACTCAGCCTTCCTCTTTTGCAGAAATGAAGTGGCACTGCTGGTATTGCCACACTGCCGTCACTAAGCTGATAGGATGACAGTGACACTGTGTCTGACATTCCTACTCCATAGGTGGGCAGGAGGCTAAAGGAGTGCTGCTGCATGTTTGCTCTTCCTCACCTCCATCTGCATTAGCCCTTTATTGGGAATGCCAGCTCCTTTCTAGGGAGCAGCCTGACATTCCCAAACTTGTACAAGTCATTTAAAAGCCTTAAGAAGACCATTATGACTTTTGTGATTTCATTGTGGATTCCAGCTTGTACCTCACAGGGTGAAGCCATTTGCCCCGACAAATTTGCCTGTAATGCAGTAAATTATTGATCTTGCCATGTCATAAATAGGAAGCTTTGGCTTCCTTTGGTATGAGCTACTCAACAATCTATTTCCTGCAAACATTATTATATATTGTAATTCACTGAAAAAGGCAATCCTGATACAGATAGGTTGTGAGTTTTAGTTATATGAAAAGCAGTAGTGGCTTTCAGCAAGGTCAAGTCCCGGCTGCACTGCATACAGATGTACATGCAAATAGGTGAACAGTTCTGCATGCTGAGAGAGCAACAACTGAAAAGATGAGAGAGCAAGAGGATGGGAGGAATAAAGCTCCTGAGGGGTGCCTGTGGTGCATGCTGGGCTGGGAAGCTCTGTGTCTGTACCCAGTAAGGCCCAGGCAGGACAGAGAAACCTGTGGTTTGGTTAATTTCTCAAAAGAGTTCAATACAGGAGGTTTTTGAGAGCAGAGAGCAAGACCAGGTGAATCAGTTACAAATGCTTTGTTATGGCCACACTTCATCCTGTTCTTGTGCTGGAACAGATCCTTTCCTGCAGAGATGTGTTCCAGGGGGCTGAGACCTCAGGAAAATATTTACCTTTTTCTTATTTTTCCCTTCCAAGAGCTTTTTAATGCCCCTGTGCCAAGGCCCATGGCTATCTTCCTTCATAAAATTCCTCTGTCTCAGATGAGCAACAGGCAAATCCCCAGGGCTACTGCCTAAGACCTTTTTCACATCCCAACTCCCTGGTATGCTATCTACTTCTCACTTCTTTTTCTTCAGGTCCTAACAAATTCCTGGTTCCTTCCTGAGCTGCAGGTAGCTCTCCCCAGAGGGATGTTGTTGCAATTTTGCTTGCTTATACAAAGGAATGTCAGTAGCTGCTAAGGAATACAGGGTACAACTGTGTCCTGGGCACTGAAAGGCAGATAGCAGTGTAGGAGCCATCATTGCCAACAGTAATTGCAAGGGGGCAGGCTGTGCAAGGGAAATAATGCTAAGGAAAAACAGTGGCAAGGAATGGGAAAAGGAGAACAAACCAACATAGAAATCTGGCTAGAAACAAGTGGGCAGAGCAGCACCTTAAAGAAACAAGCAGGAAAAGTGCATTACAAGGAAATAAACCATATCTGAGGTGAGTGCCTGTCTCACAAAAGCAACAAGGAGGGTGAGAGTTCCCAAAAGGCCATGGTGATTCACCTCTTCACTGCTGTGAAGGCAGTATGAAGGAGAAGGGCAAAGGAAGGGCAGCACTGAGCCAGGGACTTGCTGCTCTTTTCCAAAGTGCACCTCCAGCTTCTGAGCTTAGTCACCTTTCTCGTCCCCAAATGAGACCTGACAAATGCCCATCATGCAGAAAGCTTCAGAAGGATGAGGCTCTATCACTGACACGTGACAAACATGTCAGGCTGGAAGCTCTATCGGTCTTTGGTGAGTCAACACCTGTGGGCAGCCCAAGGTGGGTCAGAACTACGAAACACTATGCTGGCTGATGAGGTCAGAAAGGGAGAATGCAGCAATGCCTCAGGATGGTCAACAGCCAGAGATTCTCTTTGGATGCACTCTGCTCCCTGGGCGCTAGCACCAGGGAAGACAGTGGTGGCTGGAGGGTGTTTCAGCAGAGCCTGAGGGGAAGAGCAGCACCCAGCTGCAATCCTTTTACAGCCAAAAAAAAAACCCAAGCATGAATCTCATTATTTTAAAAACCTTTTTTTCTGGTTAGCCCTGTTTACTCCAAAGTCAGACAAAACACAGGGGAATCAAACCCAGCATCAGGCTCTAAGTAGTGCAAATAAGTGATCCCTAGTAGCCACCATACAGGATTTTCCAAACACCTCTGATTTGCTGCTTTTGTGACATTCGATGAGAGACTCTCTATCCCGACTGTTAATTAAAGTGCTTGGAGGCAAGGTCCAAATTTCACCTCCCCTCCCAAGTTCCGCAGCTCTATCCTCCTCCACCGCCTCCTCCTCCTCCTCCAAATATGTTATGCTATAAATTACTGGCACTGTTTCTGTTGATAGCCAACATAATCAAACATTTGTAAGCATGCTGTCTCTTCAATCTGTTCAGTTGTTGCACTTTACCTGATCTTTCATTAAAGCAATCAAAACACTTGCTGTGCCACGTCTAATGAATGTTGCATATATGATTAAGTACTTTCATTCATATTGCAAGTTTGATTTAATGTAATCTGCCTTTCAGACAGCCATTAGCCTAGCTCCTGCGTGAATTCGATTAATTGGCTGAATTCTTCCAGATGTCCATTAAGTATTACAGGAATTTCTATGTAAAAACAGCAGGGACTATCTAGCAGAGAAGCAAACAATGATATGTTATATTGCTGCCATGACTTACAAAAAGCTGGATTCATTTTCATTAATAAAACATCTGTACTCCTGCACAGCTATGCATCAAGATGCATTTATTTTATATGTTTATTTCTCTTATGACTATAAATAGACAGTTAAACAGAAGCACAGTATGTTCAGTTGGAAGATACACAAGAAGAACTGTATCAGAAATGAAAACAGCAATAAAGAACAGTGGAGTTTGGGTTTAAGCATTGGGCATTGGAGCAAACAAAGCAATGGCTTCTATGGCTGTCTGGTATTTCTTTGCATAAAATCAATTTTCTTTAGCATTATGAATCTGCAGCAGTTGGCTCTTGGGATGGAGAACTGGCTCTGCTCTAGCAGAGAGAGATGGACTAGGTGATCTTCAGAGGTGCCTTCCAACCCCTTCTGTGATGCTGTGTGAAACAGATTGTGCCTAGTTTATGTCTTCAAGACTCATCACACCTTTAAGTGGGAGCAAAAATGCAGTTTGCTGGCTTTCAACAGTAGGGGATAAAGACAAAAAATTGCCATTACAATAAACAAGTCTGATAAAGTTTTTCTTAATTCTCAAAAAGGGGATTTTCCTCTTTTTTTTTTTTTCCATGAAGTTGTATGTGTGAAAGGAATCACTTTTTTCCTCAAAAGCAAAGTATGCAGAAGCCAGTTTGCATTTCAGTGCCTGCTGTGCTCAGCCTGCTGCAGGGGATAGTGTTTCAGGGGATGTGGAGGACACCTCCGTACACAGATGTAAATCCCTTAACTTTCCACTGACCTTCCTAGATCTGAGAACAGCTTTCAAAGGACCATGTGAGATCTCAGGGCCTCCTTGCCCCTTTCAACTCCTTTCCTCTCCCCAGCACCTCAAATATCCTTCTCAGCCCTGGGCAATGAGCATGAGGCCAAAAACCCCAGTTGTGCAAGCCAGTAGAAGCCTAGGAGAAGTTTGATGCTGACCCTGTATCCCTGAACTCAACACAGCTTCATCTTCCTGAACATGCCGCACATCTCAAAACCAGCAAGCTGTAGGGCCCTAGCTTGCACTACATCCACAGCACTGTGCTGAGTCAGAGGCTGAGGAAGGGAGCTTTGCCACAGCAGTCTAGCAGTGTTGCAGCTCTTCTGCTGATACTCTTGGGACAGGCAGCTCTGGCTCCTCTGGGTAATGCTCTTCCAGGGGAACTGCCAAATCAAGCTCTTCCTTCTCCTCCTCGGCTAGGTCTTTCCCTACTTCTGTTTAGCCTTAGAAGTGTGTCTAGACCTTGACCTGCCACTCCCACACTGGGGAAAGTATTGCCACTTTCCACCACACCAAGATTTTATTGACCCCCTTGTCTAAATTAGGAGCTGGTACACACTAGTTCATCTTCCAAAGGCTATTTAATAGATGCTGATCTTACAGGAGATATCTAGAAGAATATCGTTCAGCAAAACTGGGGCTGTACGACAAAAGGAAATCTCGATTTGCTAAACCTCAACTCCTGTTTTCTGCCAGCATCTCGCAGAGTCACAATGCTAACAGCTTGCTTCTTTATTCACACCTTCTCTTTTGGATTCACTCCTTTCTCTATTTCTTATTTTTATTGTGATGTTCTCCATTACCCCCTATAGTAAACATACCCATAAAAATCTAGTATCTTAATATAGTATTGTGTTATCATCTCTATTTTGCTGTGAAAAACACTTAAAGAAACATAGTTGTGCTGTGAGACCTTGCTCCAGCACCCACATAACCTCATAAATCAGACCTAAATCTTTACACTTACACATTGCAATGGTCTCATACCAATGACAGGGGAAAACAAAACACAGACAGTTGATTGACTACTCTGATCTCTGTTAAAGAGGAATTCTCTTAGCAGAGAGAGCAGTGGGTGTACGGGAGGAGGGGAGCAGATGTGGGATTGAAGAATAAGCAGGAGGTAAGACGGGCTTTGCCGCAGCAGCCTCAGCAGCAGCAAGGGAAGAAACACTTCTTCCCTTTCCAGCACATCAGACATCTGATTCCCAGCACAACAAAAGGAGTTCCTATATTTTAGCACAGGAGAAAATGGTGCAAATACCATGTATAGGTGAGCAATCTAAAAAGGAAATGCAGCGAGGCAAATCAAGCCTTTGCTATTTTCCAATGTTGTGTGTTTCTCAAGGCAAATGTGGAAAAGTCACATCTTCTTCTGAAGCCCAAGAGACTGAAAAATTAAATCAAGGGCCTTTGTTATTGATGTTTTTCTAATACAAATATTTTGAGATCTCTGCCTTTCATGTGTCTCTTACAAATAAGCAGAAATGTGTGATGAATCATTTTCGCTTTTAATTCCTTTAATAGATTCTTATCTCACCCGCTAGCGCCTAAACAATTTTTGTTTCTGTAACAGCCTCTTCCTCGGTGGTAAATATTGCTCTCAGACAACATCTCTTTTTGGAGGTTCATTATGTTCATTCTGTGGCTGCGACTCATTATAGTCGGTTACTTATTTAAAAGAACAAAATGACAGCAAACGCCTGCATTTATCATGTCTCCTTTTGCACATTTATAAAATACATTTCAGCCAGAAGGCCCAACCGCTCTCAGAGTTTGGAAAACAAAACCAGCCAGCTGCCTTTCCTTCCTAGCCATCACTCCCTGAGAAAGGAACATTTAAAGGTGATAGTGGAGCCTAACCTCGCTCGCTAAATGAGACTCCACTGATGCTAATGGGAGATTTGGCAAAGGCAGGAAAATAATTTATGAACTATTTGAATTTCTTTTTTTCAATGACAAAACAGATTAAAAAAAAAAAGAACTCTGGGAATAATTATGAAGAAAGAAGCAAGTGAAAACGCCACATTAAGGCATGGTGAAATGATACATGTGGAACAAGCCCAAGCAATAATTTGAATGTGTAAGGGCAGGGTTTGAATCTTCCTGAATTACCCAAATGTCACCCATCTACCACTGAAGAACTTCTAAATTTAAAAAAAAACCAAACATATTTGTTTCCAAAGGAAAAAGATCTCCATCTCTTTAACATTTCCCCTATCCAACACCTGTGGAGTGGCTTCTCTTCATGTTATTCTCATTCCCTAAACTGAATCCCAAGTCCTACATTCTGCTCACACCCAACTACATCTGGCCCTCAGAAAAGAGGTGCTAACTGGCCCTACAGTCATAGCAAAAGGTTATTGAGATACCCATATAGATTATAACCAGCATAATTATAAACATGGAGAGCAGCTTGTCCTCAAGGAGCTGTAAAATACATTTTTAACTAGGCCATTGATATAGTAGAGACAAGATGAAAAACAAGAGAGGAGGGCAAAGGTTCAGCTGTGTGGCCATTCTGGGAACTGATTGAAAAAGAAGAACAAGGCTATTATGAGCAGGTTGTTAAAGAGGGAAAAAAATATCTAAACCGAATCTAAAAGATAGGAAATAGAAATATGACACAGGAGCTTACAAAGCAGAGGTCAAAAAGACATTGGTAATTAATGATGAAAAGATAAAGAACCAAGCACTTAATTTCAGAGAAGTCGTCAGGGAAGGCATAATGGTGCTGTGAGCAGGAAAAAAAGATTTTTGCAGAAGTAAATGAAAATTAATAAGATCTCAATAGAGGAAAAAATGGATAATTGGAGGGGAAAAAAAGAACCTAGAAGAACTGTAAATTGCTGTAGAAATTCACCTGGAACATAAATCAGTTATTGAGGATTGAGGGCGAAATACAGTTCTGAATGGATCAGTTTTTTCAAAGGGACACTGCCAATTTTGCTCTGATATTGTTCCACAGCCAGTTTTTGTGCATGGAAAATACAGGTGAAAATGTCTACTGTGTTTGGAAGTTTAAATGCTAGTTTCTGGAATGCAGACCGATGGATTTTTTACTTCTGTTTCACCAAGAGATGCATACTGGAAGGAAAGGCATAGGAAGCGCAAATCCAGAGAAACAGAATAGCAGACGTTTTGAAATAGCAGGTCCACCTCCATCAGCATGGAATTTTTTGTTTGGTTTTCATTTGGGTTTTGGTTTTTGTGGGTGTTTTTTTGGGTTTTTTTGGTGGGTTGGTTTGTTTTCTTTCTGAGCTTTGACTTCAGTTAAGCAAAGCTTATGACAAGGTAGAGTGTAAAACAGCAGCAGACAGTCTGAGGCTGTACAGCCTCTGTTATACTCCAGAGCTGCAACAAGAAGAGTACATCTCAAGGAAGAAAAATTAAAAGAAGGAAAAGACAGTGTGAAGGTTTGGCTTTCCAACAGTTGATGGTGTCAGACACTGTCCCAGCACCTCCACCAGAAAAAAAAAAAAAAGAGTGAATAATTTCTATTACAGAATTGTTTCCCTTTATTTCCCAGTTAAGCCTCTCCCGCTTTTTTACCCCCTAATTACTGTGTGAGAAGGCTCCTTTACAAAACCCCATAGTTCTGGAGGTTTGTGTTTGAGATGACACAGTTGTGTCATCTTACAAAGGTCACGTTTTTCAGAACAATCAAGGCTAACTTCTCTTGCTTGAGTGCCCTGTTGCTGCTAGGCAGATCCTTGGCACACAAGATGGCAGAGCCCTGTGCAGAAGCACAGAGGGCAGTGGAAAATTTTATCTGCTCTTTGGAAGATGCCACACCAAGGTTCTGATGCATTATGTAGTAATGTACAAGCCCTTCCACCGCATAGTGACTGATCCAGCCCTATCAGAAGGATTAATAACCACATCACCCTGGCACTGCAGAGTCAGTTCAGATACTGTAATTCCCAGGGGCTGGACCACAGCACTGAACTTTCACATTAAGAATTAATCTAAAGTATCATGGACTACAAAATATATTGAGGCTCTTCTGGGAGAAGACTGGTGACTGACCCACCTTGTATGGCTTTGAGTCTTAGGCAGCGAAGGAAGGCACACATGGTAGCTGCTCTATGTAAAGGTGACCTGCTTTTACAGAAAAGACACTGCTTTTGAATAGCACATCTCTGTGTGGATCCAGGAAAACAAAGAGAGGCTGTGACATTCTTGTTTTCAACGAGACCTGGCAAAAGGAAGATCCTGCCATGTCCAGAAACCAAGCAAAAGATACCTTAACAGCTGCAGGAGTTGAATGAAAGCATAAAGCCCTTAAACACTACAAATAACTCCAGCTGTATCCCCCACTGGACACTGAGCCATACTCCCTGAGCTCCCCGCGCTTGCAGGGGCTTAATCCCTTCCAACAACAGGATGAGCCAGGAACTATATCCTCTCAGGATTTACACAACACCCCAGTGCACATGTCTTTCATGAGGCTAAGAGCTGCTCAGTATGTCCTGACTTTACATTTTTACAGTATTTTGATTTGTATTCATCTCTCTCTCCCCACTTGGAAAAAACACATTGCCAATGTTGCCCTCAGCCCAGCAGCATGCTAGGTTATGAACTTCACAGCTGGCTGAGCTCAGTAGGAAGCACTTCTGCACCCCATGTCCTGAGGGTGACCCTTGCCCCAACACACGCATCTCCTCATGGCCGCCTCCTTGTGACCCCACCAAGCACATGGATTCTGTGTCCTCTAAAGATACTAGAGAGAGAACATGTGAGAGCCTGCTTCAGTTGGAGACAGCTGTGTAGGGAAGGACAAGGCTAACTGTTACCTCTTATGAAAAGTGAGCAAGGTATACTGATGTGAGCTAGGGACACGACCTTACTTAGGCTTACCTCATCCTTCAGAGGGCTTTTTATGTGCAAATCTTGTGCTGTACCCTTAGCATGAGGGTGATCACCACAGCAATCCACAGTTGTGCTCCATTGCTACTGAGCTACAGTTGTGTCAGTATGGATGCTGCATCCACTGGAATTAAGTTTGCCTTGAAACAAAATGAATTTAATTCTTAGTTCCTTGGAAAGGGAGAAGGAAGCCTGACATCATCTTTCCTCACTTTAATTACTGTAAGTGTTTTCTTCATGCCAGCAACCTCCCATGGATGCAACAATCAATTCTCCAGAGAACAGGAGGTGAACAAATAACACATCTGAATAGAAAAAAGGCAAGAAAAGAGGTATGGAATAGAGGAAAAAACCCTACAATGAAAATTAACCCAGCCTTTTGTTGTCAGTTGATATCCTTGCTTCTTCCTTTTCCCATCAACTAGGTTTCCTCATTCTCCTCTTACAAGCCCAGTAGCTGCTTCATCTGCAAGCTGGCAGGTTCACAAAGCTCCCTTGGCTCTTCTTCAGCAGCACAGGGCACTTGTCTCTAGATGCAAAGGCTTTCTTTCTTTTGCCAGGGACACATTCCAGCATTACTAACTGTGGGGCTTTCAACACCAGTTTTAAACTGGTGACATTTTAACAAATCTATGGCAGCAACACTGGAAAGTACACACACACGCAGATCATCTCCTAACTTTCTACTTGGGAGAGCAGAGCTATAACAAGAAAATGAGGAATAAACTTGGAAATGCAGCAGCAAACAAGTCAGATTGGACATTATTTAAGTGTATAAATATCTGAGGGGTGAGTGTCAGGTGGACGGGGCCAATCTCTTATTGGTGATTAGCAGCAATAAGGCAAGGAGCAATGGCTACAGACTTGAACATAGAAGGTTTCACTTCAACATGAGGAGAAACTTCTTTACAATGGGGGTGATGAAGCACTGTAACAGGCTGCCCAGGGAGGTTGTGGAGTCTCCTTCTCTGGAGAGGGACTGTCTACAAGGTCATGTAATGACAGGACAAGGAGGCCCTGTCCCTGGAGGTGTTTAAGGCCAGGCTGGATGGGGCTCTGGCCAGCTTGATCTAGGGTAGGGTGTCCCTGCCCATGGCAGAGGGGTTGGAACTAGGTGATCCCTGTGGTCCCTTCCAACCCTGACTGATTCTATGATTCTAAACTGGAAGAGGGGAATTTTAAATTAGATGTGAGGAAGAAGTTCTTTACAGTCAGGGTGGTAAAACACTGGAACAGGTTGCCCAGGGAGGTGGTGGATGCTGCCTCCCTCCTTGGAGGTGTTCAAAGCCAGGTGAGATGAGGCCTTGAGCAACCTGTTCTAGCGGGAGGTGTCCCAGCCTATGGTGGGGAGTTGGAACTAGATAATCTCTGAGGTTCCTTCCCACCTAATCCATTCTGTTCTGTGACTCTATGGGTTCATTCCTATGTGGACTACCCTAGGTCATCCTGCTTTGGCAGGGGGCATGGACTTGATCTCTGGAAGTCCCAACCTTTAATAGTCTGTGATTCTGTCCCAAAAATGTGATTACTTTGCCTTGCCCATTTGTTTTCACAATGCACATTATAATACTTTTCCTAACATCCCAGCATACAAGAACCAATTCAACTAGCAGAGAAAGAGCCTGGGTACACCCTTAGCAGCTAGACCTGGACGCTCCCTGATTTTATGCAACTGTGGCAAATGGGGTAGAGTCAAAATCATCATTGTTGTAATCTTACAGGAAAACATAAAATGTCTTCATCTCAGCTGAGCTACAGTCTGTGCTTTGGGATGGTTTATATTCTCCATCCCTTGTCTACTTACAAGTTTCACCACAGAATCCTGAAAGCACCTAGAGTACTGAAACCATGCACAAGCCAAGCACCTGCAAATACTTGGCAAAGTCAAAGGGCCCAGTATCTCGAAGTCCTGACCACAGAGCAAGTATAGGCTCAATTAGCCAAGGAATAAGTACCTTCCAAACCTTTCATTCTCACTGTTGGAAGCCAGTGGCCCCAAGGGGGCATTTACCTCAGCAGCTCAAATACCTGTCAAGTTCTTCACTCAAGGACTTTGGTGCACTTAAAAATGAGGGGAAGTCCTCTGTGGATATTTTTGTAGAGGAAAACTGGGCGAAGAATTAGCTTGCTCAAGATAACCAGACACAGACACAGAAAAGACTAAAGGTTTATTCATCACCAGAACTGCACAGCACCCATGGTGCCACAAGCTGCAGCCTGTGCATGGTGCCTAAGGGGGCATTGCTTGGTCTCTACCTCATCTCCCTGCCTCTTCAGGACAACAAGCCACCCATGAAGCAGAGAGGGAGATAAAAAGGGGAAAAAATGGATCGGTGTTCATATCTTAGCTTCAGGAAGGTTGAAGGTGCATTTAGACCCCTCAAAAATACCATGGCTAAAACCTGCTTAGGGTATGTACACACTGAGGCATGCCCAGAAGGACAAACATATGCAAAGCTCAGGGCAGAAATGAAAACAAAGGCAGTAAATGAAAACAAAGATGAACATATGATGGGGCTGATTATAATTTCAAAACACCATCATGGACAAAGAAAGCCAAGAGAAGATGGATATTATTTGTCCCCATCAACCCCTCCTCAAAAAAAGAAAAAAAAAAGTAGCTGTTGTTTACCAGTCAAGTATCTTTCAGATTTATATTTCCTTGGAGCAGAAGGATCAATAAATCAACAAAACAAAACACAAACAAATACAAATAGAAATTAGCAATTCAGCTTTATGTCCCACGATACTTTACATTAACCTTAAAGCCAAAAAATCCTGATAAAGAGCGAGCTGCTGGGATCATTAGGAAGAATTTTGTGACAGGAGACTTCCTGCTAACAGCCCCTAACACACAACGTTATAGGAAAGAAAGAGGCAAAAAAAAAAAGACTGCTGTAAGCACTATGGCAGTTTAATCCTTAACATGGGAATGCATTTCTGCTCTTTTTCCCCTCCCTAGATTCATTTTATGTTCCCATCAGAAGGTTAATTGTGTTAACAGGAGTTGCGGCCACAGGGGAAAGATGTGATTGAATGCTGAGTGCAGTTTTAGCTGATAACCTCCGAGTGAGTGAAAGGGCACCAACAGGGGCTGATCTCCTCTAAAGGGGTTGTCAGTCATTCAGGAAAAAATGCAGCTGAGGGAGAAGCAACCTCATCTCCCAGGACGCAAAGAAGAGAAGCTATCAAAATAATCTTGAAGCTACACTCACCCTGGGCTCCATGTCTGTGCCTGTGGCTGTGACAGCAGAGTTAAATTGGATGACTGGCTGTTTTGTGTGCATGAGCGAGCAGACCTTGACTTGATGCACATTCTTGAAGACCAATTAGATTGCATGAAAATGCGTAATTAACAACAGCCCCCCATACAATTATATCTCTAAAACGCCAGTGTGAAATCTTGACGTCTTTTAGCTTGGCAGCACAACACATTTGCTGAACTGGGGGCATGATAGCATGCCAAGGTTTTTAGGTAAGACTAGCAGTGAAACCTTTCCCATATATTTAAACTTAATCAAAAATGCCTGTGGAGCATCTGCATGTAAAAACAAGGAGTTGCCTCTCCATTGATCATTTGGGCTCATAGCTGAACTCATCCTGGAAAATGACTTAGCATTTATGGTAAGTAACTTGGAGAAAAAAACGTTGGAGTTTTTAAATACTAAATATTTTCACAAGGTGCAGCTGACAAGAGTGGATATTTGTGGAAATGGCTGCACCTAAAGAGACAGGACAAGAGACCAAGGTATATTTCAGAGCTACAATATGAGCAGTGAAGTATGCCTCTAATTTGTCTCAAAAGTGGCATGGCAAACTCCAGAAACAGAAAGTCTTCTCCTCCCTTGCATGCCAGGTCTGCCTTAGAAGTCTCTTGGGAGAGCTCCAGAAATGGTTTTAGATGTTGTTACCCTGCTGCACCACAGAAGGGATGCTAAACCTCCAAAAACTGGAAGATCCTTCCTGTTCAGACTCTGGTTCTGCTGCCTTTACAATGAAGATCCTTTTGTCATATACAGAGCTGAAAATGCATATGCTTGTCTACTTAATAGCATAAAATAACAATGTAGTCTTCCAAGAGAAAAATGAGTAGATGCAAAATCAAATGTTTAGGCTTCTACTTAAAAATGCCCAGATATAAACCTGGCTGTATTTTCCCCCAAAGTTTCTATGTGCAAAAAAGTTCTGTAATATTAACACCAACAGAACAACTCGAACAAAACAACTAAAATGCTTATTGACTTGGTAGCAGGGAAAGCCAGTTTGAAATATTTGATCCTAACACCAGCTAAGCAAGTATCTGTAAAGTGTAAAGCCTGCACTTGTTGATTTCTGAGATGAAAATCAATAAAACTGTCCATAACCTATAACTCTTTGGTTTACCTCTCCATACAGATCAAAAGAGAGTAATTAGATTTCTGCCTGACTAGCAGGGGTAAAAAACTGTTTCATTTTGGATCAAAATCTTCCCAGTGGATTACACCTTCCATCCACTGCCTATCAACACTTAACAATTGCTTCTGTGTTTGACTTTGACAGAACTACCAGAATGTTACTATCTAATTTTCAGTCTACTTGATATAGGATTCTGAAGCTTCATTCTAGTGTTAGATTTCAAAAATTAATTCTCCCCAGTTTGTATTTTACATTTTTACTCTGCCTGGTGTTTTGTAACAGCCAGCATTGCTAATGCAATAAATAATTAAAAAACAAAACAACTATATCCATCCAACCTCTAATTTACAACAAGCAAAAAAAACCCAAAACAAAACAAAAAAACCCCAAACCTTAATCTATTATTGATGATCCAGCCTTTGAATTCAGATATCACTCTAAACAAGCAGGTTTCTGCCTTGAATTGCCTTTGCATTTCATATTCAAGTGAGGTTTGACGCTGTTGCATATATTTTCATCTGATGACATTGTAATATCACCAGATGCTATTGCCAGCCTAGGAGATAACTGCTTCAAACACAACTTCCTTCCCCCTTTAAGCACAGTGATATTAAGGGACAGACCGAAAGCAGGTCATGTTTTAAAATAACATGTTTATAACACTCACTATTATCACTGTATTCTCACATTTTAGCCGTCCCAGAGTCTTTCTGTCATCATGGCTTGTTAAGGAGACATGTCACTCTGCATTTTGGTCTTCCTTAACTCAGCAGCTTCTTGAACAGGTCAAGAGCATGAAATATCAAATAACAAATAGCACTCACAGCAGCTTCACATGCTAGATAGGGATTAATCTATTGGAAAATATGTGACAGCTTAAGTTCAAGTTCCATGTAATGAGCTGTGTTGATGGACAGATGCAATAAATTTATGTCCTGATGCAGAGGACTTTGTCAGATGAAGTCCAGATCACAGACAGGCACCTGCAGCCTCCCAGCACCTCCTGCTTTACTCAGAAAGAGCATTTGGGGGCATTGTGCTTACAGGAGTAATAAACCTTACCATTGTCACAGCTCTGAGCATTTAAAAAACAAAAACTAACCGTGATTAAAAAAAATAATTAAAACTTGTGGTATGTGAGCCTGACCACTTCATGTATTTGTACAAAAGTGTTGCATAAGATCCAAGATTACCCTAAGTGTGCACATTTAGTCTAAAACTCCATGTGAGTGGAACATTTTCCACTGTATCTTGGATAGGATAAAGTACCTTAGCCTCTAAAAAGGAAGTATGACTATTAGGTATTGGTTTGGCTACCTGTGGTTCCCCTTCTCTTGCATATTGCCTGCAAAGAGACAGGTGTGTGCAGTCTCGTAGGGCTTTAGCTCTCTGGCATCACAAAAGCCTTCAAATGGTGGCAGAAGGCTGGAGTTAAGGGGTGTATGTTCAGCCCCTCTTCTCCTAGTGACCACTACAGGGAAATCTATGAACACCTCTAAGTAAACAATCTGGTTAACTAGAGTCAACCCAGGCTGCAGGACCCTTCTCTTCTCAAGGGAAATTGAAGTGGGTGGTGGAGCCAACTAGATGGTCCACAGGATACCCTGCAATATTCAAAGACTGGCATACTCTTGTCCTGGGCATGGCCAAGATTTTCTAGTTTTGGATAATGAAACCCTTCCTTGCTTGATCATAGTAGTACAGAAGAGCAAGTGTCCCCACTGGAGTTTGTCAGATCAGAGCAGAAGCTTCAGATCACAAATCTACCTTGCATGATAGCCCAGCATTGTGTTCAGAAGCTAGGCGGACATTTCCCTCACTCTGGAAGACATGCAAAATAAAGCAGAGAAACATGACAGCTGGTATGTGCTACTCCATTTCAACTCATTCACATGACCCCAGCACAGGCAGGGCTTGGGCTTTTGGTACCACACTGCCTCAGCATGGGATTAATAGATCTAGGAAGGCTCCAGCATCTTGACTTAGGGAGCTCTTTCCACTGGGACAGTTTTGGATGTTTCCACAGGAACTGTTTGGATGCGTTCTCTCTGCCCTGCTTGAAACAGGTGCAAATGTCAGTTCTCCTCCCCAAAGGCAAAAAAAAAGGACTACACTGTGCTTGGTGATAATTGTGTTCAGCAAGCCCACAAGTAACATTGCCAAGCAGCAAGGAAATGCTCTGGCTTTGCAAATTCATATACAAGATGGTCACTTCATCTCCCTTTCCCAATTGCTTTGCCCCTGCCCAGACTCACACTTGCCCACCAAATCCTGTCAGTGTTTTCACTGCAGAACCCAACCATCACAACAGCTGCTGTACATGCTGAAGCACTGGTTCACACAGCTGAACAAGGCATTCTGGTAGCTTTGAACAGGGGATAGGATTGTGAACTGCAGCAGTAAAGGCACACAGTAAATACACACTGTTGCAGGCAATTTTTTTTTTAAACCTCAGGACTATCAGCTCCTTATCCTATGCTCTTCTCCATTTTTACATCAGATTCAATTCTGTCTGTGGTTTTATTCTTCCTCTAGTGAGGCATCTCTTTATCCTTCATCATTTCCTATTAAATCCTACTCGCACACATTAGCATTAAAACAGAGACACTGAAGATTTTCTGTGTTATATCCACTGAAGAGTTACATAGATATAGATAACTTTATGCTCAAGTCCACAGTACAATTTCCAAGTAGCAAAGCTGGTTTAGGATAGTCCTACCCTTCTTTGATGCAATTTACTGTTTCCACCCATTGGATTGCTAAAACTACTTAAGACAAATGTACCCTGGATTGCACCAGTTAAAAAAACTGACATAGGTCCTCAAGAAAATATTTTCAGGGAGTTAACTGCATTGCCTTCAGTAGCTGCATCACCAGCCCAACTTAGGTGATTAAAATGAATGAGGAACTTTTCAGCTGTGTTCATCCTCAAGAAATCATTAAATGAAACAAACCTACATTTTGCTGAGATGCAGTTGTGCCAGGAATGAGATCCATCCGTAGAATCATAGAATGGTCTAGATAGAAGTGTCAACCAAAAGTCATCTAGTCCAACTCCCCCTGCAGCAAGCAGGGACATCCTCAACTAGATCAGGTTACCCAGAGACCTGTTGAGCCACACTTTGAATATCACACTTTGACAACCACCTCCCTGAGCAACCTGTTCAAGTGTTCCACCACCCTCATAGTAAAGAACCTGTTCCTAACATCCAATTTAAATCTGCTCTTCTCTAATTTGAAGCCATTGCCCCTTGTCCTATCATTGCAGGCCTTTGTAAACAGTCTCTCTCCAGCCTTCTTATAGGCTCTCTTCAGGTACTGGAAGACTGCTGTTAGGTCTCCCCAGAGCCTTCTCTTCTCCAGGCTTAACAACCCAAGCTCCCTCAGCCTGTCATCATAGCAGAGGTGTTCCAATTTTCATGGCCCTCCTCTGGACCCAACCCATCAGATCCATGTCATTCCTATATTGAGAGCTTCAGACGTGGACACAGTACCCCAGGTGAGCTCTCACTTCATTCCTCAGCTTGCGTTCAAAAAGCAAGTCTTGATTTTGACATTTTGGAGGACATAAGACAGATACCCAGGGATGGGGGAAAGGCAAAGCACTTGTCCTCACACCTGGTTTTAAGCAGCAGCTTACATGCTTTGTTGAATTTGGACTAGTAACTCAATTATAAAAATATTTGTGTTTTGTCCTTTGGGAGAGATGATCCTTTTATTAGGTAATCTTAACACCTAAGCAGGAGAGTTAAATTACAACTGGCATCACCTTAGTACAGGGCTATTGTTCACCTGACATCTCTGGAAAAGTGTTTGGGTATTTTATGTTCCCTCCATTGATTCTGATTTTCCCAGTATCAGGACTGCTCTGGTCTCCATCACTGCCCCTTGGTCCTCTCCTGCCTTGTTCTTCTCTCTGCTCTGGGAAGGGGGAAGCTTTCTGTCTTTATTAAAGTCACACCAGCCAAGAAGTACTCCCTTGACATGTAACAGGCTGAAACATAACAGACTTTGAAGAGCTAGCAATTGCACCTTGTTCTGTGGGGCACCTTGCTCTCCAGCCTCCCTTTGGACAGCAGGCAATTGTGTGACAGGTACGCACAGGTCTTTTTCTGCCCAGGGTTGTGCAACTGTCTGCCTGCCTCAGCCTCACAGGCATAGGAATTGCACACAAGCTATTGCCAGGCAGGCAATGTTCTTAGACCTTTCTCTATAGATGCCAATTAGAAGATTAGCATCTTTTCTCTCCCCCTCTTTGCTATTAAATAGTCACACAAAAGCTGATCTGACAAATTGCTCTCTCTGTCGAGTGGGACAAAGACAGACAATAGATCAACATCATTTACTATACTCAAATCCTATTAATCACTGATTAATGAGAACACGTCTGAGGAGGGGGGGAGAAATTACCAGAATGTGGGCATATTGGCTTGTTACTCATGTAACATCTGCTGTAGCTTTACCTTTAGTGTCATGTCATCTTTTATCACATTGAAATAATGTTTGCTCCAGAAATATAATTAAGATAATGGGTCCTTCCTTTAACAATTACCGAAGTACAGTAGGATTATATTTCTTAGCCGTTTGGTTTTAGAAAAATCTCTCTTAACTACTTTCTGAATGTTTCTATTAGTCATTATGTGATTAATGACGATGTATTTATATGCATGAATGGAAACTTACATTTATTATTATAAATTACATTTTTATTTGTTGGTTCTTCCCCCTGACAAACTAAATGTGCAGAACTAAACCCCAAGTTTAGCTTTTAAACTTAATTATTTCTCTTTGAGGAGCAACTGTCACTAATTTTTCATCAACTCACATTACAGCAGCATTAGAACACGGTGCTTGTTTGGGTGAGTGTTTTCAAACTATCTCTTTACAGTATTCGATAGTTTAACTGCTTAATAGTTTGTTCCCCCATTTTCTGTTCTGCCATTGCCATCAGTAAAGAATACTGTTCAAGTCAGCAACCTAGCATGTATGTTGTCACAGTGCATTTAACCACCTACCCTGGCTCAAATCTCCTATTTTAATTAATTTCTCCATTTGCCTTTAAGACCTGAAATTTAAAGTTACGGGTTTAAGTAATTAGTATTCTTCATGAAGCCTCCTAATGCCGTTATCCTCAATATGTGGGAAGCTGCTCCATGGATAAATAACGAAGCAATTACAGCTATAATCAGCTGACAAATAAAGAGGGACTGCGGGCTACGTGTGGGACCCTGTATTAAAAAAAAATAAATTAATTGGCCCCTGCTCCTCACGTCCCGAGTACTTAACTCGTCTCTGCTGGAGAGCAGCAGTGATTAGTGCGGGAGCCGGGCCGGGATTAGCCTCCCCTGCGGCGCCGGCATTGTGAGGCGTTTCAGCACCAGAGAGAGGGACAGCTCCGCCGCGGCCGAGAAGCCGCCGGGCCAAGGCCAGGGACAATGGTTAGGGCAGACGCGGGGGCAAGGACAGGGACTGGGACAGACTCCGGAGGGTTACTGTCTCCATCTGGACACTGAGCCATCGACCACTACCCTCTGGAGGTGACCATCTAGCCAATTCCTTACCCACCAAAAAGTCCACCCAGCAAATCCGGATCTCTTCAATTTAGAGAGAAGGCTGTTGTGAGGGACTATGCCAAAGGCCTTGCAGAAGTCCAGATAGATCTAGGTATATGTTCCAGATCCTGCTGCAAGAATGGCTTCCTTCTTCGTCTAACAGTTGTTCTATATAGTACCATACAACAGGGCTGCATACAGGAATGTTTTGCCTTTTTTATCACAAGGAATCTAGCAGAAAATACCTATTTCTTACACATCTCTGAGGAAACAAGTTCAGCACAGTGGCCTGGTTCCACCTGAGATGATGATGTGCAGAGACAGTGCACTGCAGCTTCTTTATCAGGCCTTAGTGAGATTAGTGGATCTCACTAAATTAGGAATTCTGACTTTTTAGGCTTGAACAGTTAACTGGATGACTGCATGGACAGATCTGAATCCTCCCAAACAGAGGCTCAGCTGCTATCTTACTACCTCCCACATGACTGATCTATTCATTCAGCTACTGAGTAAAAGATCAGTGATAAGGCTGCCAGAGCATCTTGTGTCTGAGAGAAAAAAAAAAAAAAGAGAGAGAACAGAAAAAAAAAAAAATAACGAAGATATTCCAGCAGTCTTAAATGTGAAACCTCGATGAGGATTTCAGCACTCTCCAAATGATGGTGGCAGAGTCATCCTCCAGGGTGGCAAGTCCTGCTGAGGTCACACACCACACTGATAGTGGAAAGCTTAGACGTACATGCTATGCTCTGACAGGACCAAGGTGCTTCAAGGTATGGGCAGAAAGAAATCTGTAATAGCGGTGCCTTCAAAGTGGGAAGACTTTGGATAGTGGCTGCACTTAGCAGTCTGGAGGATTAGGTTTGGATTTAGGTGCCTCATTTCTGCCTAAATTCTGCATCTTTTTGTGGCTTTGGTCTGTAAAATGTGGGGTTGTAGCCTTTCCAAGTGACTGTGAGGATAAAAGTATTCATGGTTTTGAGGTAATGGTGCTAAAATTCTGGTAATGGGGAGACAGAGATAGCTAAGGGCTGCTTACTCACATTGTGCTTCCTTTCTCAATAACTAATAGCATGTCTAGGCTTTGATGTTGATGGGTAGGCAGAAGAGTGGTCTTGATTAAAAGCATTAATTTACCTCTCTCAGATAACAGATTCATATACACAGGTCTAAATCAGGAGTAACTCCATCAAAATAAAGAGCCCTCAGGTAAAACAGGTGTAAAAGAGAAGAGAACCAGACCCTGCATCTAGCAGATATATCACAAGATAAATGGGTGAACACAAGGAAAGTGAATTATTGTTATTATATGTGCACATTCCATTCAGTACCATTACAAAGAAAATGCCTTTCAAGCTTGCAAAATATATGCAAGGGGTGCTGCCAAGAACTCATCACAACCTATGCATGTTTCCTTTGTACATGTTGCCTTCATTGCATCATTGATGTAAATCAGGAGTACCTTCATTGGCAGAATTAAAAAAAAAACAAACCAGGTCTGTTAGCTCTAAGGAAATTAACTGAGACCCATTAACTCAAGAAAACATTGAGAAAATTTGAACTGCATCTTAAATGAACATTTAATTTCATAATTTGTCACCTTGGATAATATTGTTAAGAGATCTATGCTGGTACAAGCCATTGTGTTAATTACAGTAAAAGCCATCAAATTAAATTCAGTTTCTGCAATCAATAGCATTTCTCCAAGTACCATCCCTAATGACAGCTATACTTTCATTTGGAGTTTTATTAATGCATATGTTATATCTGTCACCTTCTTCAGTTGCAAGCGAACTCACTATATGTTAATTCACACCTGATAACAATCGTTTTTCTTGTACTTACCTTCTAAACGTGATGATAGAATGTGTCAACACCTATAGGGTTTTTTGTTTTGTTGGAGGACTTTGTGCAACCTCTTTCCTCTCATTTCCTCTCCTCTCCTCATCCCTCTTACATTAAGTTCAGACCCTGTACTCCAGGCACCAGCCTTCCTGTTTATCACATATGTTCACACTGCATATCACAGTCAAAGCATCACCTCCTTCAACAGACACTTCCATGACAAACTGCCAGGACATGCAAAAGATTGCTCTGAGTGCATAACACCTCACACTAATTTCCAGCACATTTCACCTCTGCAGTCTTGCCTCCCTCTACCCACCACATCATCGATGAACTTTGCCAAAACAAGATAACCCTAATTAACATTTTAACTTCATCACAGAGGGAAGTGATATGTTCATTAACTGTTGGGAGGCAATTTTCAAAGTGAGTTGTTTTGTTTTTTTCATGGTGACTTCTTTTTTTTCCCAGGCAAGGCACAACTACAGTGACATATTAGAAAAATGTCCTCTCCTTAGCTCTCAGTCATCCTTTAATAGCTTATGAAATTGGTTAGGTTTTTGTTGTTAAGATTTTTTTATAATAAAGCACCTTTCATGTGACAATGACTCTAGGAATATAAGGTCAAGATGTTCTTCCTCAGATCACCAAATGATGGCCACTTAAAAAGTAGTTGTGTAATCCGAATCAGTTGGTGAGTTCAGTGTTCAGAAGAGAGACACTTTCAGGATAAACTAACCATAACCTACACCAGACTTTGTGGACAGCCTTTCTGGTCTCTCTGTGGTACAGCTGCAACCACAGGAAACTAAGTCAGGCATGACAGACTCACCTTTAATCTTCATGTTTTGTTCCACACCATGAGTGTCCCAAAGGAAAAGCCTCTTAGTTTTACTCTAGACCAAGAAGCACAAGCAACATTTGGCATTTGCAACCCAGCCCTGAAACCTAACTTGACCCTGAAAACCAGCCGTACCACTGGTGAGGGAAGACTCCCCAGGAAAAAAGAGAGGGAGATGCGGAAAGCTGACAAATGTTGCAATTGAGGCCAGAAGCCAACTTAATAGTTGTAAATGGAAATGCTACCAGGCTTAAGCACACAGCTGAAAATACTGCCAGAGATGACAGGAATAAAGTCACTTTGTCTGCTTATGAAAATTTGGGGGTTAAGGAAGCAGAATGCACTTCCAGGTGCCAGAGACTACCAGGACATCTGCCCAGCAGGCTTGGGAGGTCTCAAGGAGAGAGACTACCCATTGCTGCTTAACTTTGCAGCATTAGACACCATAAATAGGACACATCTGTCAGAGGATAGACCCTCTTTGTACCACCTCCTTTCTGCTCAGACTGATCAGGTTGGCAACATGACAAGCTACCTGTATATGCTATATCTGATCACAGATACCAAAACACCTGATTTTACAAGAACACTCTTTACATCTATTTTCATGTAAAGCATTAGACAACATTCTGGTTATCAATACTGTCACCAGCAAAACACTTGCTGTGATGTTATTTTTATGTTAAAGTATCTAACTATAAATGCCTGCATAGACACAGCTGTAGACAAAGACTATCTGTATCTCATATCATCATATCTATATCTAAATCTAAACAATATATATGTGTATGTATATATATATTTAGCTATATGTACTGTGAGATAATCCTGTTTTCTGTGGAAAAGTAATTCACAATTGGGCCTAGAGTCACTAGATAATAGGTGGAGCTGTCAGCCGTGCACAGACATGTTGGGGACAAACATTTCTACAACTAAGCACCAGGTGCCCTCAGTTAGCACCCAGAAGAGAGGAGCCCATTTCTGCCCTCTGCTGAAAAGTCTGGTTTTGCTAAAGACATACAGCATGGCACCAGCACATCTCAAGAGCCAAGGTCTTAGCACTCAGCAAGCCATCCTGGGTGCTCACACCAGCAGCTCTTTTTCCCACCCATATGTTACTGCAGGCTGTCCCTCTCTGTAGTGGTTTGGGTGTTACCTGACCCCACACACACACTTTGGAAATCACCCAGACTAGACTCAGCTGGCTCTGGAAATTGAATGAAGCTTATATGTACAGCTTAGCTCAATATAGGAGCAGATATTTATAATATATACAGTTATAGACAGAAATAGACAAGGTAAAAGGTAATACATAAACACAACAGCCCTCCCAGGTACCTGAGTCCCCAGGAGGGGCTCCCAACTGCCCTTCCACCTTCTCCCCACCCCTCTCAACCTTATCCAGTCCCAAGGAAGAATGGAGGTTCAGCCAGGGGGTGAGGAAGCAAAGTGGGTTAATCAGAGAGACGGCAGAGAGGCTAGAGAGAAAAAAAAAATGCATCTCAGAGCTCCCAGGCAGAAGTAGTAACTCCCTTATCAATGTTTGGATTCTTGTTCTTATACATCCCAGCAAGCCTACGAGTGAAGTAGACATCAGCACTGTTTCTCTTTCACAGCCTGTGATATAATCCTTCTCACCAAAACATTCTAGCTAGCTTCAAACTAGTACACTCTCCTTCACCCTGTGGTAGTCATTTGACTCTAGTCACTCTCCACTCCACCTTCTGAACAAAGGAGGGACTCTGTGTTAAAAACAGAGTATTACTGTGTAAAGCAAGTCTGTTTTCTAATATACACAGGAGGGCAGCAGATTAGGAATTCTCAAGAAGTTTCAATTCCAAGTTTACAAACTTCCTTACTTTGACATTTTTCCCTCCGAGTGTTTAACTTTGTAACCTCAATGCTCTTATTTTAATTTTCATCGCTTATCTTCTTTTTTCTTTCTGCTGAAACTAAAATAACTGCCAAAGACTCGTTCACAAAAGAAATAGGGATTTTGTAACACGTTACCAAGAAGGCAGCACAGAAAGGGCCATGTAGCTTTATCAATATAAATGTATTTTATATTTTAAATTTTGTATTTGTATTAAAATAACCAGTTGACTTGTTGAAAGGCCATCTAGCCTAGTATTTTACCTCCTGCAGTGCCCAAAAGCAGTTGCTTGGGGAAAATTATGGGAACATCCTCTCAACAGCCAGTGGCTCAGGCAGTTTGTGCCTTTGTATTTAACAGATTAGCTCCTCCATATGTTCACTTTTGAGTTCTTTTAAATATTCAGCATCTTGAGGAGATTGTGGGAGACAGTGAAGGTGTGCTTACCTGGGAGAGGGGCATCCAGAGCTTTGGGCCATGCTCCAGCAACAGCTTGTCTTTTCCATGAAATCGCCACTAGGTAGCCATGAGTAGGGACTGGAGCTGATGATACCTCCTCTGTGTAAATGTTTTCCCAGATACTCTTTCTTTTTGCAACAACAGAAATTTTGGAGAGTCCACATGAAGCAGCACCATGTCAAAGGCAAGTCATGAGAGATCCACTGGCCTGGGCACTTTCAACACACAGCAGGAGGAAGGGATGCAACCCAGGTTCCCAGTGCATTAGCCACTGACTTGGTGAAAAAACAGAGCAGACGTTGCTTCCAAAGAAGGTACCAGTTGCCTGCAGTGTACCAAGCCCACTCCTGCAAGGCTCTGCAGGGTACAGGACCTGAGACAGCATGGGGGCTGAAGCACCAGGATCTCAGCAGATTAAGTCCTTTGCCACATGAGATTGTGACATCCCTAGAGCTCTGGCTGGAGTCAGACAGCTGCTGAGAGGCAGTTCTCACTATCACAGCTCTGAACCAAAGCACCTGTATTCTGTCACAGCTGCACCCTTCCTAGAGCTGAATGCACAGCTGCCAGTCATTCCTATGCTGTTCCCCATGCTGGTGCTTTGTCTAAGTAAAATCTAATTAAGAACCCTAAAAAATTAACCTAATAGCAATAATATTTAAAAGATATAACATCAGTGAACACATATTAACCAATATTATTTATTTTAACTATTACCATTACCCCTTTGATGCACTGATAACATTTCAAAGTACTCATCATAGCTATTTAATTTTAAGAGCAATAATCTGAAGAAACTCCTGCTTCCCCTGCCAGATACTGAGAACAAAACAAGGAGACCCATGTGAAATCAATGATTTTTCCACCTAAATCAATGAAGCATGTCACAAACCATCCCCAAGTCTGTCTTTCTGATGAGGAAGAGAGAAAAAAACAGATATGAAGAAGAAAGAGTTTGAGCCAATCCTTGTGAGAAAAAAAAAATCTGTCTTTGTGAAGGCAATTCAGCAATCAGTGCAGATTGTGGGTTAGGGAGCTGAAGCTGCACCAAGGCACTGAATGCATCCATTTACATTAGATCTCAGAGAAGGTGGAGGATTTAATCACCCACTTCCAATTGCCTTGAGATGTGGGATATTTTTCAAAGGCTATCTCTAGCAAGCTGGAAAGTCCTTCAAGTGGATATGGACAAGGGGCTCACTAGAAATTGTATGTAGTGGCTAGAGAACAACTTTGATTGCTGTTTGTGAAGAGTTTCTTGTCTGTACAAGGTATTTTACCTCTGATATGTTTAATGCTGTGATCTCAAGAGATCTAAAGTGTCCTCAGTTTCTCCCTTGTTGCTCGCAATACCAGCAAATCAGCAAGAGAGTCATACAGCCTGACATGGACTTCCCCAAAGATGCATCAGGCATAGAATCATAGAATCAACCAGGTTGGAAGAGACCTCCAAGATCATTCAGTCCAACCTATCACCGAACCCTAGCCAGTCAACTAGACCATGGCACTAAGTGCCCCATCCAGTCTTTTCTTGAACACTCCCAGGGACGGTGACTCCACCACCTCCCTGGGCAGCCCATTCCAATGCCAATCACTCCGTGAAGAACTTCCTCCTAACATCCAGCCTATACTTCCCCCAGCACGACTTGAGACTGTGTCCCCTTGTTCTGTTGCTGGTTGCCTGGGAGAAGAGACCAACCCCCACCTGGCTACAACTTCAGGTAGTTGTAGACAGCAATGAGGTCAGCCCTGAGCCTCCTCTTCTCCAGGCTAAACAACCCCAGCTCCCTCAGCCTCTCCTCGAGGCAGCCTCGAACAATCTTAGTGCTTCGGCATTCTAATTCATACACATCTGAGTTCCTGGAAACAGGCTTTTCAGCTGTGCTACAAGTGCCGTGCCAAACGCTGGTGGGCCTAGGCTACAGTAAACAGTGCACTCGCAGAACCAGAACACGATGACGAACTATGACTTCAGGTGTACCAGGAGAGACCAAGTGTACTTCACACAGACATGCATTGGAAGGAAGCACGGCGACATTTTCGCTGCTAAGCCGCTGCCGTTCGCCTGCAGACACGCTGCTGGGTCGGTCGCTGCAAGAGCGATGCGTTTTGCCGAGCTCTGAAAGCTGACCCTCCCCGCAAAGCTCTCGGCGGATGCGCTTCATCTTCCCAAGCTCAGGCACCGCTAGAGGGAAGCCCCGCACCACCCTTGCCGCCGCAGCGAGCCGAGAGCGGCGGGGCCAGCTGCGTGCTGCGGCCGTGGGGCGAGAGGCACCCCTCCCGCTCCCCTGCCCGGTATTGCTGCAGCCGCACAGGGCGGGGGGCGCAGAAAACGTGCGTCAGGAGCGAACGGTGAGGAATAAGGAGAAAGTAGTGATAAATAGGAGAAGGAGAAGAATAATTGTTAATTAAAAATCAGAATGGGATTTGGAGTTGTTTGGGGGGGGTGTGTTTGTTTGTTTTTTAAGAATGCCTAATAAACAGAGGAGCAACTGCTGGAAGGGATACTCAAGTTTCTGCTCCTCTCTCTCAAACTAGTGGCACCAGGGTCTTTAATTATTAGCTAGAAGTAACTTCTTCCTGGTGCTCTTCATCTTACCAGTACGATAATCTCCCTTGCTGGCAGGAAATCCTTGACCCACTTAGCTCCTAAAAGGCAGTGCCGTTCCAACCAGCTACTGAATTGTTTGTTACAAGCAAGATAGCTATCAAACGACAGAGCAATGACACAAGAATTCAGCAGAATTATCGTCATCATCATGGTAACATACTACTGCATGCTTGTATAACAGACTTATTTCCTCCTGATGGTTTTGTCTTTAGAGTAAACAAGTCCATTTCTTTACCAGATCCATAAATGATCTAGTAGAGAAAGTGAAGTGTAAAGCAACAAAGGATGCAGCTGATTCAGAATTATTTAGAAAATACTAAACTACTGCTGAGAAGCTCGGCAGTATTTAGTAATGGGAAGTTGCAGAGCAATAAGTCAGATTTTGCATCAAATTCCACATTAACAAATACACCATGCAGCAGCTGAGAGAGAAAGATCTATTTATACATGTCATGGGCTTTAAATGGACTGTTTTTACTAGGAAACAAAACTTAGAGCCATAGTGGATATTTGAGATCTGCACTGTGTGGTGGGAAAAATAACAGAAAGAATTATCAAAATTAATAGGAATAAACAGAGAAAAAAGCAGAAAACATAATTTTACTTCTCTATAAATCCTTCTTAAATACAGTTTGCACGCTGTATCAAAAAGAGAGACAGGAAAAAATAGATGGTGTAAAAGGTGACCCAATACAGAAAGAATATATGAGAAAAAGCTAACCAAGTTAGAAGCAAGACTAGGTGAAGCTTGGAAAGGAGACAACAGAGGGTGATGATAGTTCAATCACAGGTGATCTAAAGAGGTAAAGAAGAAATCCTATTCCTTGTTTCACATAACAGAACTATTCCTTTCTCTCACTTAAAATATCACCTAGTAGTTTTAAAACAAACACCAGAAGTTTTGGTGGAGTATTCTTTGAAGCCTGAGTATAATTAAATCTCATTGCTGCATTATGTTGTGGAGACCAAAGATATGAAGATTAGATAAACTCATTGCAGCTAAATCCACAAGCAGCTGCTAAATACATGTGGATGGGAAGTTCCCAAAGCTCTGAAAGCTGGATGTGTTATTCAAGAATGGGACTATTACATATTTATCTGCTTAGATTTTTTCTTTCCCAGATATCTTCTGTCAGCTGGTGTCAGAGAAAGTGCTGGACTACGTGACCTGGCATGGCATAGTTAAGTGGGAAAGCTGGACCACAGCAAGGCTATGATTTTCTGAATTTCATGTGAACCTTAGGTTGGAATTGGGAACTGATTTCACACCTACAAAGCATCATATCAAGGATACAGTAGAGTAACAACAGAAGCAGTTTCCCTGCACGACTGTGTGCCAGAGTTGCACTTGCTGGTCTGGAAATGAACCAGGCAGTAAAAGCAATTAGCAGTGGAAAGACACTAGACAGCTGTAATTATCTAAATGCCTTCCTATTTACCATGTGAGAAACTAAATCCTCACAATCGCATTCATAGTAAATGCTAACGACAAACTAACTACATGAAGTTTCATTTGATTAGGTAGAAGAATTCAACTCCAATATGATTATCTTACATAGAATGGCCTGAAAAAAAAATAAACCCAGTCTGCCTCAGAGAGCAAATGAATGTTAACAGTAGCAGACAACCAGAGAAGCCCTGTCCTTGTAGTATAACGGCTGCTTCTGCCAGCCCCATGTGCTACCCACAGCATGGTCAAGCTCCCTCAGCTGATGGCAAATGTCCCCAACAGCCTGGGGCAGCTTCTGCCTCTGTTGCCGGACCTGCTGTGGATGCTGAGTGCAGGTGGGACTGAGCTGGTCCTGCTGTGGCATGTCAAGGTGATTCACTGCCTATGAGCTCCATTTAGAAAGCACTTCAATTTCATAATTTGAAGAGGCAACAGACAGCAGGAGAAACTCACCTTGTTGATTCCTGTGCTGTTTTTCTCTCGAGGGTAACAGTGTGGTTCAGTGGATGGGGCAGTGGCAGCAGAGGCATGAGCACAGCCTAACAGACACTGACCTCAGAGGCACTGGGTTGTCACCATCCCTAGCACCCCGTGTTGTGCAAGTGCATCACCAGTCCCTACACCAGATGCACTCCTTACTGTATTTGCAGAGCACAAGGAGAGCTAGACATGACAACTTCTACAGACATGTGAGAATACCAACGCAGACATCAGTTTTCAGGGCATGCTGACTTCTTGGTATCTTTGCTGATTCCTTTCTTGAAATACCGATTTTAAAAAGAGATTTTTTTTTCGCTTGAATTCACCTCTTCTGTGCACCTACAGAGAGTAGTTAAAAAGAGCAGGTCTGTTGGCACTAGGGAGGGAGCAGCTTACTGCACCTTTGTGGGAAGATTGAGAGCACTTCCAGCACAAAGCTGAATCCCACTGTGGTGTCAGGTGCAATGCCAGTATTTAAACGCAACAAAACAGCATCCATACATAACAAACTAGACCACGTATCAAGGTTCTCTCAGAGAATAAACCACTTCAGAGAAAACCTGAGTGCCTCCCAAAGCCTAGGTACCACAGTGATGAGAACACAGGGAGAGAGTAAGAGACTGCTCAAAAGGGTCTGTTTCCAGCACGATCTGCAGAGTGTGATTCACTCTTGGCTGAAACTGCAATGGTCATTTTTAAGCGCGAGTTCCCTCCATACTCTTTTATCCTCAGGCAGACAACGTGCATTTCTGGTGTCTGTGTGATTTTGCTCAGTCACAGCATCATAAAACTGTGCCATAGAATCGTTTGGATTGAAGGGTCTTCCAAAGGTCACCTAGTCTAACTCCCCCTGCAGCAAGCAGAGACATCCTCCACTAGATTAGGCCGCCCAGGGCCTTTTCAACTCTGACTTTGAATATCTCCAGGGATGGGGCCTCCACAACCTCCCTGGGCAACTTCTTCCAGTGTTCCACTACCCTCACAGTAAAGAACCTGTTCCTAATATCCAATCTAAATGCACTCTTACCTGATTTTAAACCATTGTCCCTTGTCCTGTCACTGCAGGCCTTCTTGTAGGCCGCCTTCAGGCACAGGAAGGCTGCTAGGTCTTCTCTAATCAGACCCCCATGAGACCAGGAGGCAGAAAGGAAAATGCAGCTTCTCCTGTGAGGCCACAGCACATTTCTGTGCAGTAACAAGTCCCTCCAAAGCCCAGGAAAGCTGCTGTCTGCCCAGATAAAGGGCTCCCAGACATCATCTCAGCATTCTGCTCCTACCCTGACTGGTGGACTGTTGGCAGCCCAGGAACAACACACATGAGGCCACAAGGCAGGCAGGTGCCCAAGCACCTGGCTGCTCCACAGCCCCATCCTGTCGCAAGACTGCAGGTGAATTATTTATACAAAATCAAATAAACTGAAGGTTATTGCATTTGAATTAGCATTCACTAACACAATTGATTGTGTGGATTTAGTCATCTAAATGGTCAACGCTAGGACATTTGGATAATTATTACTGTTTAGCGATATTTCTTCGGCTAATTGTTTTTATTGAATGACTCACTTGGATGATGCAGCTGAAACTGATGTGCAGCTAAGCTCCTGAGGGCAGGCTTTTATCTGCCCAATCCACCTCCCAGAGGCTCTGTCCTTCCTGTAACGCAGTGCATTCGGGTCCCTCTGGATGGTCCTTAGCAAAAAGGACTGCTTGGGAACTCCTCTTGCCTCTGTCAATGCATTTTTGATCATATGTGCGATGATTTCTTTCAGCAACATTAATCCCCCCCTGAGCTAAACTAAGCTGAAGTGTTTTTTTTTCTAAACTCCGCTTGAGCAGGTGCCACAGAGAGAACAGTGCAACAGCCCATGTAAATTGAGATATCTCCTTCACCCTCTTAAGCACACCATGCCCTCACCCCCATGAGCAAAGTCCCCACTTAGGTGCTCTTCCACCTCCTCCACAGATGGGCTCAGCCCCATTGCCCCACTCCCACAGACCCAGGATGAACCCCAGACCCACAGCAGTGCCTGCCTGCACGGAAGGGCTCATGTGATGATCAAGCTCTGGGAAGCTCCCTGCAGATGTCCCTCACCTCATTCAAAGGGACACAGGCAAGGTTCTGCCTGCACACCACCATGCCAGTGTAGAGAGCTCAGAGCCAAAGTTAAAGTTTTCCCACCTGGAGCTGTCTGGAAAAGCCCAGATGAGCAGATCAGTGCTCCAGCAGCAAGAGCGTACCCATGTCTGCTTTCTTGTGATCAGTATCTTCCTCCAGGTGTGAGACCTCCTTGGACCACTCTTGTGCTCCACAGGATCAGTAGCATCAAAGTAATATTTACCAAAGTCCTCTAGATGAGTCAGCTGAGGGAAATAAGGGATACCGGAGTGACTAGATCTCAGAGTCATGCTGTGCCTGAAACTGGGTGATCTGGCTTGGTTTTCCCTCTACTATAAGTTGTCATTTGAGATCAGTTAACATATGGAAGGAGACACAGAGACCTGCAGGTAGTTCCCAGCCAAAAGGGGAGCAGTGTTCAGCTCTTTGCAAGAGGGCTCAGCCTTCTCCAAGGTCACACAGTCTGGATGACCTTGAGGTGACAGAGACTTGATGCTGCTCACTAGGAAGGGTGGCAAAGGGCATTTCATACACACAATCCACAGATGCCCTTTAGCCGTTCATTGCTCACTAGCTGATCGCTCACATACATCCCAGAAGTCTTTAAGAAGTGCAAGACTGCATGGGCACATGGCTTTGCCAAGCAGTGCCAGGGGGCTGTCCCAGGCAAGAGGTCAGAGCACAGACATGGCAGTGGAACAGACAGACATACTGAGTGGCACCACCACAACAGGAACGGTAGACAATGTTAGTGAGTGAGAACTCTCCTTAGAAGGAAAGATGTGAATATAACGTGATGGACAGGCTGTTGCTGTATATACACAGAGAGTGAGACCTGCTAGTTGAGTCCTGCAAGGGATTTGATTCCTGTAAGCTTCTGGATACTCTGACTGTGATGTCTTCAACTGCAGGGTCTGCAGGGGCAAAGAACTGTCAGCCGGTGAGGATGCAGAAGGTAGCTGTGATGGCCATAGTGTGATGGTAGGCTTTGGGAGGCAAAGGATGCAGCCAAGAAAAGGGTTGTGTTTGTGGATGTAGGAAGAAGAAAAATTAAACAGCATGACTGTCAAACACTTGTTTTAAAGAGGGACCGATATGGCTTCTCTGCAATGCTCTGGGGAAAATCTCCCCCACCCATCTCACTTCCCTCACTGCCTTTCCCATAAATGTGTCTCAGAGCCTCCATGTATCTTCCTGTCTCAATCAAAATCCCAAGACGTGGCCCTAAGTCTGTGTTGCCAGAAGTCAAGAGTTTTCCCAAGAAAATAAATATTATCCCTGCTCAGAAATGTGGTGTGGGATGAACTTGAGGACTACCTTTTCCCTGTTGATCTAGGGTTCCCAGACATCTAGGGAAGGCTGGCACCATGTGACCTTGGGATTATGCTGTGTGCAGGCTCTCCAGACGTCACCAGGGCACATGCACAGGACAGGAAGTTCACAGAAGAACTGAACATAATTGCCTGTGCACAAACTATCTGTCAGAAAAGCAGGAGCCTATCTTGGAGAGGTATTTCTGTCTGGGGAACACCACAGACATAAGTTAGTAAACAACACCCACGAAATCTGAAGAAATCAGAGCCCTAAAAGGCATATGCTAAATAGGAAATCATCCCAGGAATTGATGCAGCCTTAGGGAGAGATAAATTTAAACTCTGTCCAAGCTGGAAAACCTGTGTGATGTCTCTCCATCTGCTCTCTCTTCCTCTCCAGTGTGGCTCCAGCAGTGAATCACCAGCCCTGTTGCGCTCTGAAAGACAGACTGTTGCTTCCCGTTCTCCTTTAGTACATATAGCACAGGTATAACAGGACCAGCAGGAACAGCCACCCTCTCAGCACCAGCCTGGGTAGCAGAGCTGAAGAAGCACCCCAGGCCAGCACTGTTTGTGCCCCGGCTCCCTTAAGTAGTAGTGGTCCCAAGCTCAGTGCCAGTTGTCACCCACCCTGGCAGAGGTAAGCACTTGGCTGTATGAAAACAAGTGGGACTATGAGCAAATGAGCTATACAAGAAAATGAGGATTTTATTAGAACCCAGTCTGGAGAACCTGCATCCTTGGAATGCAGGCAATACCCAGAGCATACAGAGCATGGGATGTTTGGACTCTGGAAGAATTTGCATTTAACAGCTCTGAGACTGCCTTTAAGCCTCTCTCCATCTATAATCAGAGCTCACTTAACACCTCTATAAATGCAACTCATTGCTGTCCCTTGGACCTCTTCTCCCAGCTTATTCTCCTGCAGAGATCCACCCTAGAAGCTGAAACCCCACTCTCAACTACAGCCATTAATATAGTACAGGACATGGCACATCTGACCCTTGGCAGTGCTGCACACCCTCACTACTGGCACAACCAGTGCAACAGCTCTGAGCACAGCCCACAACCACACCAAATAAAACTGAGGACAAAACCTCAGGAGCTCCGCCATCAGAGCCCTGGAGCACACTAATGTGTGTTTGACTTCAAGTCAAGCCCATATTAGCACTGGCTCAGCAGAAACTGCTGCTGACACTGGTGGCCAGCCCCAGGCAATTTGTGAGTGGCAGATCCAGGGCTACCCCTCCCAGAGCCATGTGGTGTGCTGGACTTTGGGGCTCCAGAGGACTTTCACCAGGAAGAGCAGAGAGCTTGCCATCCTCCAAAGAGAGTGTGCGCAGACGGCACTGACCTCTAGACTAGTCCCAAGGCTGGTAGTTCCATGTTTTTTTCAGAAAGCACCCAGCCCAAAGGTCATCTTCTGTCAGGTTTGGGTTTTTTTTTTTCTCTCAGAGCTATGCTCTTAGTACTGTCTAGTATTTCCTGCTTCCTGCCCTGGCAGCTCCCCTGCTAGCTCTGTCACAGCCACAGCACTCAGTGCATTAGCCCCTGCGTTTGCCACATCCGTCCCCAGGGAAACCCCTGGGCCCGCAGGCAGCTCAGCTTCTAATTAAGGTTTGTCGTGTGCCTGTCTGCTGCGGCAGGCTTCGGCTGCTCACAGCCCAGCATCATACTGGTTGCGTTTATCCAGCATGGTTTGCACCCACCAGCTTTAGGCACAAGGGTTGCACAGGTGCAGGGGGAGGCTCAGAACAAACTATGCGCCAAGGCAGCCGGTTCTTGCACAGCCTCCTGCTCAGGTAGCTCAGCATTTCTCATCTCAGATTTTCTCAAAATATCATCTAGTACTGCAGCAAAATTTGTCTCCAGATCTGGTTTTGACCTTCTGGATCCACGATTCAAGCAGGAAGGAAAGCAACTCCCTGCTTGGCACAGTCCCGCTAGCTGCCCATGGTAACCGTCTGCCAGGCAGAACGAGCCGTTTTGAATTTTCAGCGGCTCAGTTTTCTGCATGGTCCCACTGCACTGCTCTCTCCACCTCTGCAAGATTCCTACTTGCTGGGAAGAACTAGAGACTGCAACATTACCATATGTCGCAGCTGCCTGCAGGGGGAAAGTCCCTTTTTAATTATTAGTGTGTTCCCGGTTCATATTTTCCCTATCAGGTGCTTCCACTCTGTCTGCAACCAGAGAGGAGGCTGTGCCGATGGGTAGAAACGTTCTTCATTATTGCTGAAGGGAAAGCTGTACGAGAAACACAGGAGACCTGCCCCTGCCTCACTTCCCTAATTCCAAACCTCTTCTCTCCTGTAGGAAGTACGTGTGGCAGCAAGCTTTGCTGCATAAAGCAGCAAGCATGAGCTTAAAGCTTTGCAAGCAATATGCTTTAACAAAACTTCTATCTGAGAAATGGGAATGACACCAGAAAAAAAATATTTCCAAGTGGCAACTGATTTCAAGTTATTTGACCTATATTTACCCTTAAGGCATAAGCATAAAAGCAGTTTAAATTGATACAGTACCTAAGGATCCCCAGAGATGCAGCCAATTGAGATAAAAGCAGCACACAGTTTATGCAGAGAAATGCATGCAGATCTTCTCGGGGATGCAATATATCAGTTTAAGAAGTGCCAAAAATAAACTGCAGTCTAAAAATAAAAATAGAGACTAGTGTAACCCAGACAGAAATCTCGGTCCATTAGACTCAGGCCAGGACATCCTAGCTCATTCCATTTCTGTAGCTGTGGGACACTAGTAGGATTTTAAATGTCCTCATCTGGAGCTTAGCTTTTCATGCCAAAAATTATCCCCAACACTGTTGGCTTGGATATTATATGAGCTCAAGTAAGTTGGAAAAATGCTTCCTACAGTATCCAGCAGAGTGCTTTTTGGAGTATCTGACTGTCCCATAATACCCTCTGATGAAAAAGTGTGAGGAGGTCACACACAGCACATCTATCACCATCAGGCCTCATCTCAGCTGAGAAAAATGACCTTCACAACTTTTCTTTTACTCATTTGGCCCTGTAGAGAAAAAAGGGGGGGAAAGGATTTTGAATAGTAACAGTCATCATATTATTAGAAAGTGAGAGAGAAATATGCTTTCCTTCTTTACTGGACTGAATGTTTGGAGCTGCCTGGTCCATATCTCTACAGCAAATGGGAGCCTGAGATATGTAGATTTTAATTGCAAAACGTTATCAAGAATGACAACATTAAGTGTTCCCTGGCTTCCACTGCACTAGCAAACTCTTGGGGCAATAAATCAGAGTCCTGTTCTGAAGGAGTGTTTGCACGTGTGCATACACATGCAGACAGCAGGTTTACTTAACTAGTTTGCTTTGTTTTTGGTTTTCACAGTCTGGGCCAAGATCTTCCTGGGTATTGTCAACTACCTTTTCTGATATATTTACTGTGAACCATGCATGGTCCTAAAAATTAAATGGGAGGAAACAGTTAATAGGTATCTGCAGCAATCACAAAAGGATGAAGATGAGGGACCAACTCTGGTAAATCAACAGTACCACAGCAACAGAACTAGACAGTTCTCATGATTAGTGTGGCAATCAGGAAATTACAGTTTAATGTGTTTGCTGGAGGCAGTAGCACGAGAATCTTTCATGTACCTTAAAAACTGATTGAAACTCTACTGCCCCTTTTCAGTATTCAGGCACGCAAGGCTGCTTCTCCGAGCCCTGCCAGCTGCTTTTTGCCAGCAGAATAAAAACAAACAACTCATCCGTGCAGCCCCACAGCCCGGCCAACGAGAGTGCTCAGGGCACTCAGAGTGGAAGAGGGTTTTGCAAAATCTAGCCCTTGGGTATCAGGTGCAAAAATCACCTCTTGTGGTTACAACCTTTTACATTGTCAAAGTGACAATGTCTCTCAGTCTTGAAGTGCCTGCTCGACCACACAGCAGAGTCTTCTAACATAATCCCAAATTTAAAAATGAAGAAAATATTAATTTCCTCTCAAAACAATAAGCATTAGAAGCACTCTTGTGAAAAAAATATTAAAGTAGGATACATAAGAAGACAAAGAGGGTTCAGCCTGGTACAGATGACTGCAATGCTCTTAAGTTTTGCTCCTCTTTTAGCAGGGTGAACCCTTATCCCTGGCTAGGGATAGCTGCTCTATCTCTCAGGAGCATGTCTGACTTTCCAGAACTGCAACGCCTGAGCTGAGTCTGTTTCTTTCTATCCTTTTTCAGACCATATAGAAAACTTGCTAGAATATGTGTATTGTTGTTGTTGTTTGTTTGTGGTTTGTGTTGCTGGTGGTGGTGGTTTTTAAAGGTCATTACCTCAGTAGCACAAAAAAAACACCTTCACTTTGCTGAAATCTTTGGTTTATACCATCTTCTACATGCTGCCCCTTCTGCAAATATTGCACAACAGCCTTGTCAGATGTGAAGAGCTACAGAGAAGAGAGCAGCTTTGCTTCTTTTAATGTAACAGAGGGTTCCACTGGTCTCTGCTTCTGTGGCTGTTACCCTTACATGTGGACCCGGGTTTAGGACTGAATCCATTCTCAATTCGTACTTTTGACTGTCTAAAACCCAGGGGTGCTGTCCCATGCTTCTAGAGCCCCCTGCGACACCTGGGGCCCTGCTGCAGCGCAGCTGTGGCAGGACATCTTCCTGGGCAGGAAGTAGGCTGACCTCAGCACGACTTTCCATCCAGAAAACATTTTCCATCCCCTTTCCACCACCTACAACTGGCTGCAGTACACACACAAAGCACCTCGCATGCCTCTGAAAAAAGGTTTCTGCTGGCAAATGCTCACTAAAAATAGCCCCGCGTTTGCCTGTGAGACCAGCTGGAGGTCACTTACAGAAGACAAAGAACTCGCTTTGCTAACTCAGTTCCCAGCCATTACGGCAAGGACAGGAAGTTTTAAAGCCGAATTGCTACTTGCTTCTAGCAACCGGGGGCAGTAGGTTCCTGGTTGAACTTGATTCCCCTGCTACTTAGAGCAGCAGCTGGCGTTTCCATTCCCATCCTCCCTTTTGCAGAGAGGCAGGTAGGAGGAGATTCACTTGTTAATTAAATTTCCTCGGGCGAATTTACATTAAAAAGGGGAAACTGTTTAGAGAAGCTCGTAGAACCATTAACCTATAAAGGAAGGACTTGTATGGTATTTTTCTAAACCTGCCCGAAAGCACCACCGGGTTGTCTCAGGCTAAGTGCTGAACAACGAAAAAGAAGTTCAGGAATGGCACAGCTGGGCTGAAAATCAGGAACATCTGCTCACAGAAAGTCAGGCATTTGCCCTCTCCTCTGTCTCCCCCTTTCATCTTTGGATTTTCTCATAAGTTCCTGTTCAAAGGGATGCCATCCCATGGGAAAATGACAAAAGGAAAAAAAGTGCAAACATTGTTACTCAGTGAGGCCAGCAATAGTTGCAAGAGAAGAAAAATTCTTCATGGGAATCCCCCACATCTGAGAAGTAGATGCAAAAATTCACCAGGGAAAAATTCAGTGCTGTCAGCCCTACAGACAATGCCTTTTATCCATGTGTGAGCCTGCATTTATCTGGTTTTCATTACCCACAGACAGCACAATAGCAGAGAGAAAAAAAAGGACCAGAGAAGAATAATTAGGAATGTGACCATAGAAAGTAAGAATAATGGCCAAAAAAAAGTAATTTCTTCTTGTTCCATTATGGATGTGTTCCTTTTGAAAGGGGCCTGTTTATTTCTAGACCAGAACTGGTTGTACAGGAGAGGTACAGAATTTTCCTGTTCATTCCTGATCCCACTGCATTGAAACAGAGGGAAAACTTCCAAAGCAGAGACAGAAATCCTCTGAGTTCTGAGGCAGTATCTGCACACTTGCAGGTATCGTGACATCAGTGCAACATCAGTCATGTACCTGTATCTCTCCAAGAAGCAATTCCGCTTTCCAAGCAACAGCAAGGCAGGCATGCAGTGTGCAGCCCCAGCATTGCCCTGCAGTTTGGTTCTCTGAACTTCTATCCCTACTCTCGGTTGGCTACAAAGCCTATTCCTGCTTGTCAGACAAGGCACTGGTTAACCACTCCTAAGGGAGTCCCTCTCACCAGCCCTCAAAATGATGCTTGCAGCGTTGCCTAGAGAGCTGATGTACTACACTGCACTTCATAGGTGGTGGAGCTTCTTCGAGTGTGATGACCACCACCTTGTATTCTTACAGACTGCCCTTCTGGCCTGAGACATCTCACGGCCTCTCTTTGCCGAAGAGCAAGCTGATGGAAACTCAGGGTGGGCTGCAGAGTGCAATCAAGGCCGACAACGCCCAGCACGTGTCAGTGAAACCTGGCATGCAACGGACCACTGCGAGGGGACACTGGTGCAGCCCCCTGTGGTACGCAGCATCCCGCAGCGGGCAATGGGACCCCGCGGTGGCTCGCACACCTGCTGCCTCACCGGGGAAGGGGCACTGGCAGCCCCAAGACCGGGCAAGGCAGGGAAACCCCCCCGGGAAAGCCGGCAGAGGGCAGCCGCCCGGGGCGCAGCAGGGAAGTACCGACTGGGACGCCGGGGAGGTGAGTACTTCCCCCTGACGTGGAAGAACGCCAAATCCTCTAGCGGGCCGACTTCTTCACTCCCCTCCCTCCTGGGACTGAGGAAGGGAGGAGAGGGAAGGGGCTGGCCCGAGCCGCTCCGCCCTCCCTGCTACGCCGGGGGCGCCGAGCAGGATCAGACGCGTCTATCGGGTGGCTGGAAATTCCCGTCCTCGGCAGCTCCTCCCCTGCAGAAATCCCCCTCGCCGGGGTGTATATGCGAAGCGCCGCCGCCGCCGCTTACTCTCTGCAAGTCGGAGCTTCGCTAGCATGATCAGCGCCCGCCGCCCCGTCGAGCCGCCGGTAATGGAGGGCTACGAGCAACCGAAGAAAGAGCGCCAGGGCGGACTGCCGCTCGACGATCGCCACGACAGCGGCTTGGACTCTATGAAGGAGGAGGAGTACAGACAGCTGGTGAAGGATCTGGAGGACATACGCCTGCAGCCCCGCGAACCGCCCGCCTGGGCACAGCAGTTGACAGAGGACGGGGACACGTAAGTTGTGGGGGGGGAACAGCGATACGGTAGGGGACATAGCTCGGTGAGGACAGGACAGGATGTACTGCCGGCGGGGAGGCGCCGGGCTGGGCCGCGCCGCGGCGGGGAGGGAGGGGAAGGCGGAAAGTCCCTGGAGGGGCGCCAGGGAGAGGCGGCTCCGCGGCGGCGGAAAGCCCCGGCCGCTGAAAACCCCGGCTTGCGACACCCGCGCATGACCCTGCCCCGGGCCGCCCCGGGAGGATTTTTGACGTGGGATTTGGAGGTTTGAACCTGGGTCGCTCTATTTATTTATTTGTTTGCTTGCTTCCTGCAGTTTTCTCCATTTGGCGATTATTCACGAGGAAAAAGCTTTGAGCCTGGAGGTGATCCGGCAGACGGCAGGGGACTGTGCTTTCCTGAACTTCCAGAACAACCTCAGCCAGGTAGTTTCACTTCGGCAGCCCCCACCACTCCCACGGAAGTCCTGTGGGGAATTATCACCCAAAAAGTCCATTTTTTTTTCTTTCTTTTTTCCTTGTGTTTTTTGTTTCTTCTTTTTTCTTTCCTTTTTTTTTTTTGTTTGTTTGTTTGTTTGGTTTTTTTTTATTGATGGAATCAATTAAATCCAAGCCTACATTCAGGAAAGTCCGCAGCTGGCTCCAAACAGTGTTGGTAGAATGATTTCTATCCCCCAAGAGTGGCATTTAATGCCTGCATTTTTCAAATATTATGCCATGGGTTGCATCCCTCTTTATTGGGATGTTAATAATACCATTCATATGGATTGACTGTTTGGTATCCAGAGAACCCTAAGTTCATCACTTCCAGACTGAAGGACAGCTCTACAGAAGCATAAAGATCTGAGTCTAGTGGGGTGTGGGTTTACTGAGGGACATAAATCACCAAGTGATTGTTGGGGGTCTGTTTGTCCAGAGATTGTTGCTAAGTGTAACTTACAGGTGTGTGTTTCTCTTTTGCCTGCAGACTCCTCTACACCTGGCAGTGATCACTGATCAGCCTGAAATTGCAGAGCATCTTCTGAAGGCCGGATGCGACCTGGAAGTCAGAGACTTCCGAGGAAATACCCCCCTGCACATTGCCTGCCAGCAGGGCTCCCTCAGGAGTGTCAGCGTCCTCACACAGTACTGCCAGCCACACCACCTCCTCTCTGTCCTGAAAGCAACCAATTACAATGGTACGGGCATGCTGCTGCACAGCAGTGTTAATGTGCTGCACTTAGAGTAGGGTTGATGTCCTGTAGACCTCAAAGGTCTCTGGAAAGGTGAAGAAAGATGGTTGTGTTCATTGAAGACAGCAGTGCCTGGCTTCTTTAAAACATCATGTCTTGTAGGCCTCTTTACTCTTGGCTATTGGCTCTTACTGCTTTGAATTTTGCATTTTTAATGAGTGCTTTTTCAGTGCTCCTTTTTTTTTTATGGTTACAGTAAATCGCAGTCAAAGACTGGAGTAAAACCTTTAATTTTTTTCCCAAATGCAACCCCATTATTCGTACTTACTGGCAACTAGCTGAATGATAGGGTTACTTAATTACTCAGGTGTTCCCATAATTTGTGTTTTGCAGGACATACATGTCTCCATCTGGCATCTATTCAAGGGTACCTGGCTATTGTTGAATACTTGCTGTCCTTGGGAGCAGATGTAAATGCTCAGGTATGTATACTGTCAAATGAACTGAGCAGGGCTATGTAGTCATAACAATCAACAGATCTGGCACCGTCTCTGCCTCTCCTAACATGCCAAACCTTGTGTAATTCCCATGCAGGAGCCATGCAATGGCAGGACAGCACTACATTTGGCTGTTGACCTGCAGAACTCAGACTTGGTGTCGCTTCTGGTGAAACACGGGGCAGATGTCAACAAAGTGACCTACCAGGGCTATTCCCCCTATCAGCTCACATGGGGAAGAGACAACTCTACCATACAGGAACAGCTGAAGCAGCTGACCACAGCTGACCTACAGATGTTGCCAGAAAGTGAGGATGAGGAGAGCAGTGAATCTGAGCCTGAATTCACAGAGGACGAAGTAAGTAGCTATTTGTACTTTTTCAAGAGAAAGTGAAAACCCCGCCCTTAGTGTTCTCATGTTGGTGCCACTCTGATGACATGCTTCAGTAGCCCCCTAACCTGTGTAACTGATGGGTGTACGTAGCCCATAAGGTAACGTTATGCTGTCAGCCATCAGCACGACGGCAGCTGGGGCAAGCAGATAAACAGAATGGATTTAAGAGTAAAATGTAAAAAAATAACATGGAGGAACGCAAGTTAACTTCACAGAATATGAAGTTCACAGAACTCTGTGAACACCGTTCTGTTGTTGACACCCACAGAATGTTGTGAGACGAAATTCAAGTTAAGGGGTGGTTTTCTCCACCCCAGAATTTGTTTTCCTAATATTCTCAGTGCTGTTAAACAGCAAACATAACAATTTTGGTGTAGAAATTTTACAGACTGGTGGAGTTAGGGCATGCAGAATTTGGCAGTCATCCCAGAGTGGATACAAGTTTGGCATTAATAGCTTTTTGTTTGTTTTTTTTTCTTACAGCTTATGTATGATGACTGCCTTATTGGAGGACGACAGCTAGCGTTTTAGAGCAGAGCTTTCTGTGAAAAGAAGTGGCTGTGTACATATGTATAGAAAAAGGACTGACTTTCTTCATTTAAAAAGTCACAATGCAGAGGGAAGGAACAGGAGGGAAATGCGACACTGCCCAGTGAGGAGCATGTAGTTGTAACAGGATGGTTGGAGTTTCTGGCCTGTGTTTAAATACAGAAATGGGATGTGTAACAGCAGTAAGAGATGTGTGATCATTCACATCACCTGATACAGAGCCACACAGCCAATCTTCTCAGCTGCACAAAGGTAACAGACCACACATCCAGCCTGCTCGTTACAGAGGGGTATATTGTGGCATTAAGTACCACGAGGAACAGGTGTCCTTTCATGGCAAGGAAGGCTTGTACCAACACTGCATCTTCTCAGAGACCACGTGTCAAATTGTGTTGGGCTGGTGATGCTCCCTGCCCTTACTGACCTCAGCAGCTCTCTGTGTGGCATCCCAGGCGGAGGAGTCAAACCGAGGGACTGGGGGACTGGCTCTTAAGAGAAAGTAGCAATAATGTTAACTGTGGGCATTGGAAATAGCGTGTTTCACACCATGTGTGTCATAATTGCCACACTTTTTAGCAGTTGTACAATGTGTAAATACTGTACATTTGTTTGTTTGTTTATAATTATTTTGGTACATGTGAGATATGTATTTATTAAAAAAAGATTACTGTGCTCAGTCTGTGAAATGGTTGTCCTGAGATACCTGAGAATACACCTAGTTTGCTTTTTAAGAAACATTTAACACCTAGTAGACTGATAAGGTCAGAGACCCTGGGCTGGAGGAGTTTAGGTGGTTCACCTCGGCAGCAGTGAGGCATCTAGGCAGCTTGCAGCTCTCCGCCTCTGTCCTGCAGCTAATTTTGGAAGTAGACGTAGGTGTCGTTTCCTGTACCCGTTGCAGCAGTTGGGTTGGAGGGGCTGGGATTCCCCCTCTGTCACCCAACAGAGTTGTTAAGAGAGGGGTTTTGAGGCTGACTGGTAGAACCCACCCGCCCACCTTCATTAGCATCTTTTGTTCCAGCTCCAATACTCGGCTCTTGCTGAGACTTGCTGAGAGGCTGGAGGTTTACAGCACAGCCCCACACTCGCACAGCTCCACACTCGCTCACTCTCTGGTTTATCATCCGGACTGGCGCCGGTCTGAACTTGGACACCTCTGGATTTTCCAAACGGGATTTCCACGGGAAGAGGGAACACACGCCCGGGAACGTGTGCTGCTGCCTTCCACCCCTGAAATTAAAGCACGGGGCCTCCTCCACTCACTGCTGTGGGAGCTCAGCTCTCCTTGCCCAGTTCACAGCGGTGGAGAACATGTCTTTCACCTGCCTTGGTTATTCCTGTGTGATTCTCTCCAGAACTCAGGCAGACACAATCACCTTACTGAAACCCTCACCTGCACATGATTGTCTGTTGGCAGGGTGTCACAGCTCCCAGCTGATTTTAGCTCCAGATTTTACCCTGTTACATGACCGTGTAAAGGATGGGTTGTGTGAAGGGTGACTGTGCTGTGTCCCCTCTGCACCATAACCCCCTGGACCAGGATGGGGTGCGGCAGAGCTGCTGATGCAGGATGGAGCTCTGCCAAGAGTGTTGGCCAGGGGATTTCTGTGCTGCTAGCACTCAGCCCAGCTCAGGCTGCTGGAGAAGGCCATGGTTCCAGGTTGCACTGAGACACTCTTTTCATTTTTCCAGGCTGCTCTTCCTGAGGGGTTCCTGACAACCTGCTCTAAGGAGACCTCTCTGGTATGAGGAAGAGCACCACAGTCAGATGGGTGCTTCCTAATTTGCATGGGAGCCAAAGGCCACTGTGGAAAGGATTATATAAAAATTGTCATCCTGAGTCATTCATTTTTATTTCCTTTCCACTCTCATTGCATGGGCATAGCCCAGGTGTATATGCTGAAACTTCCTTCTGGTAGACATAGGCATGCCTGCATTGCAAACCTGCAAAGTTTTCCATGTATGGGGCTGCCAAATTATTCGTCTTCCTGGGGACTCACCCTGCACTTCAAAGGACCACTAGATCCAAGCAGGGCGTGGGTAATGGGAAGGTGTGGGAGTTAATCCACCTACTGCTGCAGCTTTTTTCCTGTCAAAAACTCCCAAGTGACTTCTGGCCTTACTTGACTAAATCCAATGCTGCCATGTCTGGAAATTAAAAAAAAAAAAAAAGAAGGAGCAATGTTTTTCTCATTAGCTACACTGCAGCTTCCCCCTTGCAAACCAGGAGGTGAACAATTTGTCAAAAGTGCTGCAGAGTCATTCACCAGCTACAGGAATCAGTATTCTGGAAGTGCTCAGGTACATGGCAGGACCTGGTATGCAAATATTTAAATAGATACCATCTGAGTGCAAATACTTTCTATTTGAAGGCCAGAGGGAGGGAGGAAAGTGCCAGTTATCAGCAGTACCATGTTGCTCGAGCAGTTTCGGAGGCAGGGGTATGTTCTCTGCTGCCCATAGCAACATTTAGACAAACAGTATCTTAGGAAGGTGCTGCCATAATCTTGCAAGAATTCTTTAATGACTTAATAAATTAAGCAAATGCTTTGCTGTACCAGGAAGCATTGCAGCTAAGCAAATCATTGTCCGGGTACCACACACTGGTTGTGCTACTGTTTGCTTCTGCCAGTCATGCAAAAGTAACTAAGCGTTGTATGCCAAGGAGCCACAGGTAGAGCAAGTGGGTGGGAGACTAATGTGAGAATGTGTTTGCTGGCAGAATAGGTTGGGGCATGTTGTGTATTTGTGCATTGCTAATGTGAGGCTACTCAGTGCAGAGCTTTGCCTGATCGTGAGATTGTCCTCTGTAGCTCATTCTCTGCACCCCCAGTTTCAAAAGCATGCCCTTAACTGCTGCATGTCCACCCTGTCTCTGACATCTCCATACCTACACCTTTAGAAACACCTTCTGATAGTGGTTTTGGTGACAACCTCCTTAGCACTCTGACATATGTTGCACAGTCCCTTTATAGGACTCAGAGCAAGAACTCATTATGCATTTATTCTGCCAGCATCACTTTTTCCCTTCTCAGTTGCCACAGCTGCTATTAGCAGAACGTGCTACCTTACTCTTCCTTGTACTCTTGACAATGCTTCCCCATGCTGGCCCAAGGTTCAAAATTCTCACCCAGCACCGTCACCACCTGCCCTGGGTGCCTCAGCAAGCTTCAAGAGCAGCCATGCTGCTGCAGATCTAAGTCCTGTGAAGGTCAGTTTTAGTTTCCTGACTCTGACTTTCCCTCCTTCCTTTCCTCAGCTCTTGCCATGCCTGTGTCCTCTACTCTCACTGCCCTCAGCATCCACATCTGCTGCTGCTTCCCTTCCAGGAAAAGTACTTTTCCACAGATTCCCCCTCCTTCTTCTGCAGCAACAGCTCATCATGAACTCATTTAGACATCATGACATGACACAGCATGAGGCTGCGTTTTTTATGCAGCCTTTCCATGCTGCCCCTTCTTGTCAATCTCTTTGACAAACCCACAGTAATATTCCCATACTTCCTCATACTGCGCACAAAGGGCTGAACATCTTATTTCCTCCCACACCCTTCTCTTCCTCCTTGCACTCCAGCTCCTTGCAGGCTTCCCTTGCATCAGCCACAACCCAGGGACCACATTCAGGCCCTGATCTCCTGCATTTCAGCTTGCTCAGCATCAGACCTGGACTTCTCAAGAGCCTTATGGTGGTGGCAGATAAAACGCAGGCTGCCAGTGTGGCAACAGTGCAGGGCAGAATCCAGGGCCTGATTTTCCCCTGTAAATGGGGAACCCTTCTGTTACACTCACTGTATCTTTGGAAAGTGTCAAAAACAAGGGCAAAAAGTGGGTCCCTATACCTAGGGATATGAAAGGAGAGGCTGTGTCCTCCTACTGGCTCCAGTGCCAGCCTGACCTTTACAGCTGAGAGAAAAAACCTTTCACCACCTGCCCACCTCCTCATTCTGCCACTCTCAGGTTATGGTGAAGTGTGCCGCTCCCACGCACCTTGGGCTGTGTGGACTCTGAGGCATAGGTGGGAGTGTTTCAACCCCCTCAGCAGAGAAAGACGGCTTGAGCAGCCCCAGGAGCTACCTGCCAACCTGCTTTCTGCTAGACTTGGACATCATGAGGGGCCACAGTCCTAACCTGGGAGCCATAACTCTTACTGTCCACTTTCTCTCCTTTCAACCTGTTGATGCTAGAAAGGGGCTTCCTATTGACTGCTTAACATTTTGCACACCAAGAAGAGCTGTAGTGCCAGACAGGGGCCAGCAGACAGTGTTCAACAACTCTGCATCCATCTGGTGGACACATCTACTTGTCTCCCCCAGCAGGACTCAATGAAGAAAATTAGACCGCCAGGACTCTTAATCTACCCCCAAAAGGGGCAGCCCCACTACTGCTGGCTTTGTCCCACAGCTTCAGTTCAGATTCAGATGAGCAAGATGCAAAGGAAAAGCTGGAAGCAGCAACACAACCTGAGAAAAGACATTGTGATGTCCGAGGAAGTCAAGACAAGCATCATTTATGACTAGTTTTAATGGAAAATACTCAGTGACAGTGGACTGTGGGCTGAGCAGGGGACCAGGACAGATTATGTTTCTGCAGAAGCTGAGCTGTGGAAATAATTAAGCATCTGATTGTTCCTAGAGGAATTTGTTGCAGAACAGAGAGCAAGGGTATTAGAAAAGACCCTCTCCATGGATGAAAGCCTGCTCTCACAACAGAGGGGTAGAGGAAGGGCTTTTCCAACATTGCTGTGCTCCCAGCACTGGCACTTCACTGGACAGCAAGAGCTGTGTGGGATCCCAAAGAATGAGGGAGCAGCAAAGTCCTGTCCACTCTTGCCAGCTGGAACAGCACACACCACTGGGACAGGCACTGCACAGCTTCTTCCTGTCTCTAGCAAGCTCCTGTCACAGCTTTGGAAGCTCTCACCTCTCTATCCCTTCAGACAGCTCTCTGAAGTGTTAGCATAAGAGCCAAAGGGCTTCCTTTAAATACTGATATGTTTATCAGACCATAATGTAAGAAGCTAAAGTCCAAAGAGGTTGAAAGAGAAACTCCCCCCAACACTCTGGAGATCTGAGTGTCCTCACTCCCCTTGTTCTAATGGTCAGATTTTGCCAGAAGCATCTGTTTGCCCAATCTTCCAAACAAGACTTTACAGTTCTTGTCAGAGGAGAGCTGGGTTTTCCCCTGTACACTCCTTTCTGTATTCTACCCCTTTGCAGCACCCACGAGCTACAGCACCGAGCTCCATGGCTGCCCCAGTAGCAGAGGCGTAGCCTCCTGCCTGCCCACTGTCAGCCCCAAGGGCTTAGCTGCTTCAAAGAAACAGGTCTGCATCCCTTGAATTTAAATCCTTTTCCCATTCCCACTTTTAGCTAATTCAGATTCATTTTCCTCTGCACCTTTCAAGCAAAGTGCTCCAGCTGAAAGCAAAATATGAGAAAATATGTGCAAAGTGCTATGAGAAAGAGCCTTAAAATGCAAGTATTTTTAACACATGCAGCTTGTGAAGGGCACACAGCTGCAATTACAATACATTTAACTCAGTTAATTATTACCCCTAGATTTCAGTAGCTTGAAGGAGGGAGTTTCCCAAGGCCCTACAGAAGATCTCTGCTCCGCTTCATCAATGCTCCTTGTTTGCACTGGGGAGTGCCCAGAGGTCAAGAGCCACACAGCCACCCCCAGAATCACTGGCCAGTGTCAAAGGAGAGCCCATGATACTTGCTTATGTAGTATGGGAGGGTGCTCAAGAGGTTTTTCCTCTGTGCGTGGGAAAAGGACACACCAGGTCTCAGCCAAAGCCCTGCAAGCACGCTGAGCTGAGGATTGAGCATTGGTAAGGATGGTGGCTGCTGGGTCTGTGCAGCATGCAGAACAAACCCACCTTCTTCTTTCAGTTTGCTTGGAGTGAATGGGTTTCTATTCCACCACTCATCAGGCATTAAATCTAAAAACATAAATCTAACTTCTGGCAGCAGCTTCTCTCAGGTGTTTTGTCCCAGCAAACAAGCAAACAAGTCCTCAAGCTGCATGGAAGCTCCTTACTCCGGGCTGTGACAAGCATGGCTTGGGGAAAACCCTCCCAAGGAGGGGAATTCACACCACCCACTCATCCCCAACACGCTTGACCTCCACCTCCTCTCAAGCAGCCTAGGAAATTTCCTGAGCTGTAGTAAAACATCCAACATCATCTGTCCATCCACTCCAGACATCTCCTTGCAGCCCTGACCCCAACAGCAGGAGGCTGAAATGTCTGGTGCTGAGCTGCTAGGCTCTGCCACCATGGCAAGGGAAAGCTCATGTACTGCCATGTCTCCTGCCTTGACAATCATGCTCACAGAACAGAGGTCAAACCTGTGGAAACTGAAATGACTAGGTGGAAGTGGAGTTAGCAGGCAGGGGAGGCTGGAGGGCTTTGCCTGAAGTCAGACAGGGTTAAACCATCAATCAAGCAGCACAAGGGCATGCTCAAGGACTGTGAAACGGCAAGAATGTAGAGTGGGAAATTACAGCAGTGCCACATGGTTGCAAAAGATAGGTGGCACATCAACAGCAGCAGGCATGGATCCAGTGAGTCCCTCAGGTCCACTGCTGAGCTGGTCTTGTGCCCTTCAGAGCCCAGTTGTAGCACTTTTTACACAGAAATGCTTGAGCTTTCCCCACAGCATCGTCCCCTCTGCTTCTGTCTCAGAGGAAGGGAGGTGAGCAAGCTCAGGAAAGGCCAAGACTGCCTTCTGACCCTGGGTGATGGCATACAAATCCAGTTTCCCTTCTCCATGCAGCTGACTCCCAAGGTTATCTGCTCACCCACTTCCTTCTGCAAGTTGCTTCTGTACCTGAGGGACTTGTGGAGTAAGGAACCGATAACTCCTCATTTCCTTTTTCAGAGAAGTTTGGGCAAAGTGGGGAAGGAAAACTGTGCAGGTTAGCTGGCAGCTGGCTTCCTTTCATAAGCAGCTCCAGCAGCATGAACCAGCCCATGCAGGTTAGTTGGCACTTGGCTTCCTTCCATAAGCAGTTTCAGTAGCATGACCAAGCCTCACGAGGCGTGGTGCTCTGGGGAGCCTCTTCCAGAACCAGCTGTGCCGAGGGCCAGAAGACAAAAGGAGCCAGCTACATCCATGCGCAGCACAAAATGGGAGAGGAGCATCTCAGTAAAGCACACGGCAGTTCTGTGTCACAAGCAGGACTTTAGTGCGCAGAAGGTGTGAGCCCAGCCACTCTGCAGTATCCTGGGAATGACTAGCAACATCTTCAACTGCTCTGCTTCAAATCCATGAGCAAGTTGAAGAATTCAAAATAGCCTCTTTTTTTTTCTCTCCATTTTTCAAAGGAAATGTTTTGCTCTGCTTTGTTTCAGTTAGCAACAATGAATTGTTTAGGGAAAACGGCATGATTAAAATCATATTGAGAACTTCCCAACTGAAAGGGATTACTTCTGTAGACTCAGAAAACAAGAATTTGTTTCATTTTTTAATTACTCACTGGAAACTTCAGGTGTTTGTTTTCTCACTCAGCTGAAAAAAATTCACTCCTTTTGCAGTTGTGGCACAGCAGAATTTCCTCTCCCACTCCTGAGTCATGTGAACGGGGCATACCTCCTATCTGGGGCTTACCACGTAGCCTCTGAAAAGCCAGCCCCCAAATTTGGATCCAATTGACATCTGTATAATAGCTGTTAAACTCCTCATGCTTGCCTAGGGGCAAGTCTTCCCATAGCCTTACAGCTAGCAGCCTTCCATCAGGTCTGCTTGGTTGCCTTCTGCCATTGCAGCATTCCCCCACCTCACACACAGGCATTCAATTCCCTTTACCCATTGACTCCATCTGTTGTCTGCTCTAAATGTATCAAAAAGAAAACTCAGCTCATGAGAGGTGGTCTTTCCAAAACTGACCCCAAGGATACTCTTGCACTGAAAGTTTTGGAGCTGCAAATCAATCTGTGACAAGTGTACGTCTTCCTGCAGGTAAACTGATGCCGATTGTGACACTGACCAGTGCCCTGCTGCTGGACGTTTTGCCTATGACTTAGACCACATCTGGTGACTGATTCAGCCCAAGGTATGAAACCAATGCACATGACCTAGGGAGTGTTAGATATTTCCCACACAGCTGCTTCGTTCAGCAATGAAGCAAACAGAGCTTGGTGTGTCCTCTTCCTGGAGGCAAGTCATTTGTGTTGTAAGCACATTTGTCATGGAACACCACCACACACAGCTTCTTAACATCACCAAAAGGAATATAGTACCTCTGCAGTCATTTGGCATCACTGAGTTTACAGCTGGGGCTTTGGATGCTGTCAACAGAAACTGTGTATTTGTAAACACAGGATAAAGAGAACTCCATGTAGCCTTTTTAATCATGTTGCCTAACAGCACATGAAATAATCATCTTCCTCTCTAACCTCCAGAGCATCTGAGTCCTCTCTTGAGTACACCAAACAAAATCATCTGGGCATAGCCTTCCTTTAGGTGCCAGCAAGCCTCCCACCCAAGCTGGGATGCACAGGCAAATGTTGCATTGGTGAAGATGCTGCTGTGCACGGGGTACTGGCACTACACAAGTGATCCTGTCCCTTGGTGTCCTTTCCCCCATGCCTGCCCACTGACACTACAGCAAGACTGGGAGTTTTTGCTTCAGGCTGGATATGACCCTGGCCTGGTGCAGAGGTGAAGAATGGTGCAGCAATGCTGGGCCTCATCACAAAGGGACTTTTAAGAGTGAACTAAAAGGCATGTGTGCCTTTAATCATAACTTAGCCCAGAGAACAGTGCTGTGGCACACCCAAAGCAGTTTGCTTCTAGTGTCAGCTCAGTCCCCATCCAAGGCTGACCATTGGGCACTAGTGCTCCTGATGTCAGCATCCACAGTTGGAGCAGCACTCCAGTGCCTGGCATGCCAAGCCCTATCCTGTTAGCTGTCAGGGACCTGCTTCAGTAAATCACAGAAATATGTCAAAGACAAGATTTGTGAGATCAATGAAGCATGCAGAGAGAGCATGATCCTGCTTCACCTCATCAGGCTGCCACTGGTGTGTGGGAATTCAGAGTCCAAGGTCTAACTCACCAATAGAATCATAGAATCAACCATAATGGATGTAACAATCAGAAGAAAGCAAGATTCAAAATGAGAGCAAGCACTGCCAGTGTCACCCTCCGAAGAGCTAAAGCAGAGAGGCACTACGTGCTTACAGCCTCCACTGAATTGAGCAGGAGCTTACCAACTCTCAGCTGAGCCTCTAGGAGCTTTTCAGAAAGGAAAGTGCAAGGTGTGCAGAGCGACTGACCCACTTTGCATGGGATTTCAGTTTACCTTTTTGTTTTTAATGAAGCAGTGGTGAGAAAAAAAAGGCAGTGATGGTAAATGCAAATATCTACAAGACACCAAAGACTCAGAAGGGAACCTGCTTAGCACTGTGGTCCCTGAGCACAGAGATAAGAGAGATGAATGACTTATGTTGACATGGAAGTTGCTGCAATGGTTAACTGCTCTCCTAGCTGGGAAGTAAATCCCTTTATCTCAACAACATCAGCTGTTGTTTTATTTTTTTTTGGGGGGGGGGGGGGCTTTTGCTTCTATTCAGACATGATCAAAATATGTACTGAAGATCTGTGCTTAACAGTGAGAGCTTGACATGCACAGCTGCCTTTGGCATTACAAGAAATACAGTAGAAAGAGGAAATCATTTGAACAGTGTGCATGCAGAACGAGCTGTGTCAAGCGACAGATAGGATGATTCTTCTCAGATGCTGTGTGGCAGCTGCATCTCCTTCCCTCTTACTACTGACGGCCAAGTTATTTCTTGCACAGCTGTATTTGTGCACCTAATGAACTTGCTCCCATGAAAACCCAGAGCATCCCCCTTTTGCTAACTGGCAACCTGTTGGGCCCTCTATCTCTGCACAGCACCTCACAGGTCTCAAGTGCAATGTCAGATACGCTGCTGGCACCGTTTTGAGAGTCCCTAGGAGGGACCTCCATAAGATCTGTGTGCGTCCATAATCAGCCAATGGGGCTGCAGAAGTCTTGGGAGAAAATCTCCCAGCAAGAAGCCAGGGCACAGAACAGGCTGATCAATACCAAAGGAATGAGGGAGAGGGAAGAAAATGTTTTTGCTAGCAAGCAGCCAGCAATTTAAATCAGGAACTGCAATAACAGCAGTGAGCCTGACTGAATGTGGTATTAGCCTCTCAAAATACTTCCCAGTGGGGAAAACTGAGGTACTCAGTGGTTTGTGCTGCAGCACAGGAGGGCTCAGCTTGCTCCTTAAAGCATTTAGGACAGTAGGAAAGCAAAGCATCACCTCTCCTTAAAAGCATCTTCTGGTAACAACAGTGGCAAAAGCTGCGGCTGGCTGGATCTCTGCTGCTCACCATGTGAGTGGGTCAAAACCACTGCCATTCTCTGCAGCTCTGCTGCCCCTCACACAGGCAGGTTACACATGCATTGCAAACTGTCAGATGCAAAATGCTGCTGTAGGACATGGAGCCACAGCCCACACAGGGCTTAGGGGCCACAGCATCTCTTCCCCAGCTTTGGTCTGTAAGCTCTCCAGCGCAGCGATTGCTTTTAAATAGGTGTTTGTGGCTGCCTGGAGCTGATGTGCTACCAGTTCCCTCCTCTGTGGAGCCACAGAGAATAAGAACTGGTAAAACCAGCATCTACAGTGTTAAAGCATTTGGTGCTTCTAGCTGCAACTTCACCTACTTTGATGTCTGCCTGAGATAGCCAAGCTTTGGGCTGTCATCTGTGCACTGGGCCTCCCTTGGGTGCTTTAGGCTCTACTAAATTACCAGATCTCCATCAACAGTGTACAGTAAAGTAAGGCAGAAAGCTGGAACTACGTGGAAATTCAGGAGGATTTCTGACTAGGCAGGGGCCCTGCCGTGCTGGCAGGTTTCACCTTTGCTCAGCCCTGCTGTCAGAGGCACTCTATGCAAATGCCATTCTCAAAGCTTTCACATTGAGAAAACATTTGTGTTCTTCAGAAAAAAAAAAAATACAGGATCAGATTTTCCTATGGCACCTCAAGTCATTTCATTAATCACTGAGACCATTCTCAAACATCTTTCAGCACTGAGAAATTCCACTTAATCACAGCCTGCCCAGCTACCACATTCTCAGCATCAGATGGAGAAAGAAATGATGCAGTGAGGACTTTAGTCACGCTTAAACTGCTTCAAGGCTGAGATGGGGAATGGGACATGAATCATCTTTGCCATTTTCTTTTAAGGGAAATAGAGAACACGACTGCTGCTCTGAGAGTAAAACACATAACCCAGTGACAGGTCTTCCGGTTTCCTTCCCATCTTGGGTCCCTGTTGCATGCTCCTTCCTTGCACTTATCTGCTGAAAGAGCTCATCATTCTTTGGGTCCACTTGGAGCTTTGTTTACCACAGAACCTTGAAGAGCTGCTTTCCAGAAGCATCTGGCAGAGTGAATCTCAGGATGTTTTCTCTGCCCCTTACAGAGGACTTTTTTGTGTGTTACAGATGTGTGATGGCAGTGGGATGTGATGCTGGGAGATAAAAGGCCAGCTCCTTGGAAAGGTGTAAGCATGGTAGTGGTAGGCAGTGCCTCACCTCACTTTAACAAGCCTGCATGCTTGCTGGAGTCCACTCAGCATGCCTAGTGTCTAGGACAGGGAGCAAGGAGCTTCCTACACAAGCAAAGTGGAATGCCAAGGCCAGAGACACCTCAGGCTGACCAGAACAGTGGGGAGGAGATGAGTCAGGATCAGAGGTCATGCCAGAGCCATGCTGTGAGAAGTTCTCTGGTGTCTTCTTTTCCCTTCTGTTCTGGGGCACACAGGATAGCACGGGACTCTGTAGACTGTCCCTTCCCTGTGCTGGGATAACCAAGAGAGGCTTGCTTTGAGGCACTGTAATACTGGGTGGCCCAAACCCTCTTTGCACAGAAGGAGCTGGAATACTTGCCCCCTCTCTTCTACTGGGAAACACATAACCACAACTCCCCACAGATGCAGCTCCTCAGAAGAAGAATAGCTATCTTGTGAGCATAATCCATCATTTATTTATTTATTTATTAATTTGGTAGACATGCTCTGAGTAAGGCTTAGGTAACGCTCTGCTAAAGAGCTGGGAGCTGAACTCCACATTAATACTACTTCCAGCACTTCAGCCTGCTCCTGCTCAATTAAATGCATCTTCTGGGGCAAGCAGCCCAGCATGTCAGCCATGGCTCTCTGGCAAAGCAACTGGGAACTCTTCCCCTTGCCATTGCAGACAGCAGCCAGGCACCCTGCAGGTCCTGCCTCTGCAAGCTGTCCCAGGGGGCTGTGTCTGAGCAGCAGGCTTGGGCTTTGCATCAAGGAAAAACTCATTGCAAGCAAGCTGGGTCATGGTTTGCTGCAAAAAAAAACCAAAACCATTTCATTGCTAAGGAAAGCTGCTTGGGTAGTCAGGGGTTGCCCTATTTCTGTTTGGGGTTTCCTGGACTGAAATAAAGACTCCTGTGCTGAGAGAAGCTCTGTGCACGTGGTAAGGTCAGCAGATTGCTTGCATGGCATCTCTCACACACAGGAGGATGACCTGTGCAGCACTGTGCTGTGCAATGGGGAGCTCAGGATTTCCAGACACTCAGCTGCTGTTCTGCCAGGATTGTTCGATGTCAGCCCACCAAAGTCCTCAGCTTCCTCATAGACAGTATTCCCATGTGTGAAAAGCAAGCAGATCCTGGGAGGCTGCAGATACAGGGTAACTAATCTGTGCTCAGCAGATCTCCAGGGTGAGAGGAATCCTCCCCTACAGATCGCTTGCCAAGGACAGAGCTGTGCACTGCCCCGTCGGCCCCTTTCTCGTGTGCCCACGCACAGGTGACAGCAGACTGTTTGCTTCCTGGCCAGTCTGAGCTGTAATTCTGCAGCTATGGCTGCACGTGGTGTAGCTTGTCAGGAATTTTGGTACAGCTTGCTTTTCTTTAGCCATGAGTTCGTAGGCATCCACACTCAAATTACATGTAAAACTGGGAATCCCTCTGCTCCAAAACCTTTCTACCACCCACATAAAGCCAATTCCCTAAACCACAGGCCATCAACCTAGTTCCAGATCTTGGCAGGACACCTGTAGAGATACCCTCCAGCCACACAGTAATGGCAGTGCTTGAAGACAGGAACCTAGGCTGCAGAGCTACCTACAAGAAAACACAGCTTCCAGGGTTTGCTTTGGGTATTTCGATTCCAATGATCTTCCCCTTTCTCCAGCCCACTACCACCCTGTGGCTGCCAGCTGTGGCCAGTCCAGGCTTCTGACAGCTGGCAATCTGGTCACACAAACTCCTGCGTAGGTTTCTCAGCTCACTGAACCCTTGAGTTTTATTTGATTATATTTTGCAGCTTGACAAGGATAAACAAGAAGTGCATTTCTAGAAGCTTTGCCACAGGAGCCGGCAACCTCTACTGTCCACCAGAGACATCTCTGCAAGAAGATGGTGTTAGAAGTTACACAAGCAGGGAAGCCCTAAACAGGTGATTTTGCAACAGCAAACTTGGCACAGGACATTGTGACAGCTTCCAAGGTCTATCTTCTCCATTTGCCCCAGCACATCCCTCTGGCAGATGCTGCAGTAGCTGCACACACTTGCTGAGCACTCGTGTGCCATGAGAATCAAAGCTGCGCTTGAGGCAATCTGAGCTCATGTTTTCTTACTCTACAGAAAAGAAGCCCTCTCCCTGGAGTTGAGCAAACCCACAATTTATGCTGGGGATGATCAGCCTCGAGAGAACACAGAACCACTGAAGGAGCTGCTCACACTGCTCTCCATACTGCAATTTGTTTGCTAGCCAGGCTGTTTCAAGCTGTGTCAAGGACAGTGCCTTACGTGAAGAAAACAGCTCATTGAGCAACAGGCTGAGTTTAATACTTACTATGGCCACCACAATCACCAACCCAAAGATCTTTCCAGTCCCATGTGTTGTCTCCAGCCATAATCAGCACTGAAAATGCTGGGATCCTCAACACAGGAAGGACATAGACCTGCTGGAGCATGTCCAGGGGAGGGCCATGAAGGTGACTGGAGGGCTGGAGCAACTCTCACACAATGACAGGCTAAGAGAGTTAGGGTTGTTCAGCCTGGAGAAGAGAAGACTTCAAGGAGATTTTATAGCAGCATTTCAATACCTGAAAGGATACTACAAGAAAGCTACTAACAAGGACAAGTAGCAACAGAATGAGCGGCAATAGTTTTAAACTAGAGCAGGGCAGATTTAGGTTGGACATTAAGAGGAAGTTCTTCACAATGAGGGTAGTGAGAGTAGGTTTTGCCTAGGGCTCCATCTTTGGAGACATTCAAGGTCAAACTTGATGGGGCTCTGAGCAGCCTGATCTGGTTAAAGATGTCCTTGCTTATTGCAGAGGTGTTAAACAAGCCCATCTTCGAGGATCCTTTCCAACCCAATGCATTCTAAGATTCTCACTCTCCGTCCTGCCCAGGGGCCAGGGCTCATTTTTCATGGAGATGTGCCCAGCTGCTCATGGGCTGAGAAACCTATTTCTTGGGTGAAAACCCTGGACGAAAGTTTGTTTGGCATATTTCAGGAGGAAAAGAGAAATGTTATGAAAGGGCAGCAGTGTACACACCAGAGCCTAGGAAACAGCCATCCCCAGCTGCATCAAGAGACTGGGTGTTCAGAGATCTTCAGACAGAACCTGTGGTCATGGGCTTGCTTCAACCTCAGCTTTGCTGAAGCTGATGACCCTGCTCTGCCTGGCCATCACAGTACCCATATCGTGGCTGGCAGAGAGGACTGCATGAGTTTTCCCCTAGTTCATTTCAGGCAGAATCAGCCAGAGTGGCTCAAAAGAGCTTGACTTAACCTACATAGTTTTACCTGAAGCAAACACAGGGAACTGTTTTCTAATTGCTCCATCTGAGGGGGAGCAGCCTGTAGTGGGATGGGTAGCTGAGAGCAGGGAAACAGAAAATTTTCAGAGCAGGGTCCAGAGGAAGGAAAGTCTTTGTGGCCCAATGCATGCAGGAAACCTGTCCTAAAAATCCACCAAATTACCAAGGTGGGCAGCAGCAGCTTCCCTTGCTAGCAGCTGGCAAAGAGGCTGCCCAGAAGAATGGAGAGGTGAAGTTTGTGCACCTTCTCTATAAAAAGAGAGGGCCCTGAAGGCATCCTGCAAATGAGCAGAAGCCAGTAGGATTGCCTGCAAATGCCTGGGAGCATGGCACCTGGGAGGTGGCCATCCTCAAGGGTGCAATCAAGGCCAGGAGGACACCGGGGAAATGGTTATTGGACATGCTGGGAGATGAGGCTGCCATTAAACAGTCAAAATGACAACTTGCACAATGTCTGCCACATAGAAATAGAAAAAAAGTTAGAAGAGTCCCTTGGCTCTCAATGCTTCACCACGGCAAATGGCAGCATCAGCCTCCAGCCTCTGCAGAGCCCTGGGCCACTGTGCAACAGGGAGGAGAAGATTCAGGGGGCACAGCTGTTGCTGTATGCAGGTGCTGCCTCCACTCACCCTGAACACAGGCCTGACACCACATAGATGGGCAGTGAGCTCCAGGGCTGGCCATCAGCCAGAGGAGCAGGAGCCCTTCTCAACCTGCAAGGAAGCTGGGCCAGCTGAGGTGGGGCACTGGAAATGATGCCAGCTGTGAGATGGAAATGCAATTGGTTAAACCTGCTGCTCTCACCTTGGGAAATTCCAGGTTCCTTCCACAGATGAAATGTTCCTTTTGCAAACTTGTTTTGCTGGGGTTCCTGCCTACACCCAGGCTGTATAAACAAAGCCAGCACTGAAAGTAAAAGTATCTTTACTTTGCTATGTGCAGAACTCCCTCTGCTTCTTGTGTTAACCATGGTGTGGCAGTCACCTTCCGTGGCCTCAGTAACACTCTCAGTTAAATCTGATCCCTTTGAACATCTGCGATGCGAGTGGTGCGCGCCATCACATGTACAGGTCCTCTGAGAGATGGCTGACATCTCCCACATCACCTGCTGACAGTCTTGGTGACTCAGCTCTCGTGACCTACTGCTGCTCATCAAGGAGGGTTTTGCCACTCCCACTCTAATTAGCTAAGCCAGCACTGCACGTGTCTGACCTGATCTTTCTTCTTCGCTTCATGGATGCTTTGTGTTGTTGTTGAGCTGTCACTGCCCTTTCTTCAATTTCTTCAAGGCAGAGAGCTGAGGTGAATTGCCTTGAAGTCGCTGTAAATGGTGATGTGCTGCACTGAGCACAAGCACTGTAGAACTGTGAAAGGAAAGATCCAAAACCTGAAGTAGGAAAGGATCCCACTTTGGAGAAGCAAAAAACAGATACTGGTGTGGAACTGCCTTGGGGCAGCCAGACAAATCTTGTTTTGGATGGTAACTGTCGCATCACTTACAACATCTACGAGAACCCAGGAAAACAACTCAACGTGGGCCAGAGCTGGGGGCAGAAACAGATGCTTGCAGAAACTCTGAATGATGGGGGAAGGCAACTGTCAGATAAAGCTGATCAGGGCAGACATAGAGGTGAAGATGTTGCCTGAAATCATTGTCCTCAGAGCAAAGTTACCCCTGGATTGAGCCAATGCAATTTCACACAGAATCACAGAATGTTAGAGGCTGGAAGGGACCTCCAGAAATCATGCAGTTCAACTCCCCTGCCAAAAGCAGGATCACCTAGGGTAGTCTGCACAGGAATTCATCCAGGCAGATTTTGAAAGCCTCCAGAGAAGGAGACTCCACAATTCCCCTGTTCAGCCTGTTCCAGGTGCTCCATCACCCTCACTGTGAAGACATTTCTTCTCACACTGAAGCGTAATCTTTTGTGTTCAAATTTGCACCTTCTGTGTTCAAGTTTCTAGATGGATGTGCTGGATTTCAGTGCAAATGGGTGTGCCACCCACATGCCCTTTTTTAGTGTTTTTGCACAGATACTGGAGTGTTTCCTGTAGTAACCTGCAAAGATGAGCTCCTGTTCTTGGGTTTGGAAGGAAGACACTGCCACCCAGGGAGAGTCCCTGACAGGACACGCTGAGAAGGCAGGGCTTTCTGGTGGGCTTGGGAGCAGCTGGGAGGATCATCTTTCTGTACTCAGAATTTTTTCTTCCTTTAGGAGTGCCTGGTTGCTGCAGGAGCAGGAGAACAGGCTGCTGTCGTGGCTCCTGTGAGAGGCTGGGCGGTAGAGCTGTGCCAGCACCAGCTTGAGGCCACCCATTTGGCCAGGACTGTGGTTTCCTGGGGAGTCATCCAGACCAAAGCGAACATAGTGCACATCTAACAAGTCTTACTAAAGTGTTTCTCACTTCCCTAACCCAGGCAGGTAGTGTCCTCTGCCACTCTTGGGTCCAAGGCAGGACCGAGCTGCCTGGCTGGTGCGGGGATGCTTCTGTGGCTCACTACACCAAGATGACCCCAGGCAGGTGTGGGGAAAATCCCCACATGGTGCCTTATGCCATGTTATGGTTAATATCCATTTTCCTAGTGTTCTTTCCACCAGCTTACAGAGTGATTCAAGTGAAAAAACATCGGGGCCTGATTTCCATTGAGTGAAGAGACTCAGAGGGCCACATGCTGGTCAGAAAGTCAGTGACAACTAGTTGCACTCTCTATCCTAGTCTCATTTAAAACCCCTGTAAGTGCATTGCTGCCCTGAAGTGCTTCAGAGGCAGAAGTTTTGATCCATAAACTGAGACACCTTCTCCTAATCCAAGTGTCACCTGGGGTCCCCCTGACTCCTGATCATCGTTTGCCCAGAGAAGGAAATACTTGAGAATGTTTCCAGCGAGTGTGCAGGACTGTGGCAGGAAACACACACTTCTAAAACACATATTGGTTAGTTAGGTTAAAACAATTGAAACCAAACCCACACGAACTGAAGGATGGAGCCATCTCAGTCCTCCGGGGGGAAAAAAATAAAAAGGAGCATTCCTCCCATTTTTGTAGACAGTTTTGCCTTGCAGATGAACACAGCAAGAGATCTACAAAGCGACAAAACATCTGCCTGGGCACATTTTCCCTTCCTTTTTTTCCACTTTTTTTTTTCCCCTTTCCCTCCTTTGCTTGGTCATATGTGGCAGCAGCTGCCTTAAGAGGAAAGAATTGCTCTGCCCTCAGCATCCACTAGTTCAGCTTACTCAGCTTCTCCTCAGGGGGCTTTCTAGAGGAAGGGAATCAGCGCTGTGGCTAAACCAGCTTCCCTTCAGCAGGCAGTAAATAAGCCCTGACCTCCAGAAGGGCAGCAAAAGCACTTCACCGGGGTGAACTATTTCACACAATCCTTGACAATGTCTGGTCCCTATCCTGCTGATAGCAGGGAGAGAAAAATGAAGACTTGTAGTCCAGTACAGTTCTGCAGACTCCATAGATGAGTACTGAGGGTTGAGAGACTTTTCCTTTTTGTGAAAATATATTTCTACTGAAGTAAAAAACTCTGTTGGTGCTGGTTGTACAGCACCTCTTCCATTTGCATGACAGGTCTGCCTTCTCTTACTCCTTATTTGTTTAAAAGCAGCAACATTTTGGCCAAAAAGGCAAGAAAGTTTCTGGATTTTAAAAGCTGCCTGTTCCCAGAGACATGTTTGTTGAGGATAAAAGGACTCTTTCCTCCTCCTCTTACCAGAAGGGTCTCCCAGGGAGGTGAGCCTTGAAAAGGCTGTCATGAATGGAGCAGCAGCAAGTGCTCTCTCCTGTGTGGTTGTGTAATGACAAAGCCACTGCATTTTAGGAAGAAGAAAAGAGGAAGGAAACTGTGCAAGACAGGGGGGTTCCCAGACTGCAATACTGCCTTCGTGCACAGTACTTTTGAATGGAGGAGAAGTCTGGGAACTGGGAAATCAGGAGGGGTTTTTGGTACCTTTACTTCTCCTTGTTTCAGCCAGTAACTCAGATCCTAGTTGCAGCAGTGGCAGTTTTCCCATCTTAGGCAGCTCATAGCAATCACCTGGCAGGCCCATGCAAATCAGGCAGGACCCTGTAAGCTGTGAGAAGCACACAAAGCTCACAAAAGACCTCCTGACTAATTTGTGGACCTGCTGACACTACAAAATGTTGCTGGCAGGGCTAGGACTGACGTGTGACCCTGGAGAAGGTGGGACTTACACATGAGTTCCATCCACCCAAGGCTTGCCAGCTTGTAGCTGCTCCCCAGCAGCAAGGCATCACACCCGCAAGTCCTTGTCAGTATCTCCCATTCTGCCATGCTATAGGGCAGCTGGGATCATTGAGTGCCCTCCTGTCCTGAGTGGGAGCACATCATGCTCCAGGGTTCAGAGGGGAGTGCAAGGTAGCAGGCATGCAATACGTGCCTGGGCACAGATAAGCTGTGCCATTCCCACACAGCCTGAACACCTCCCTGCTTAAACCTTCTGTCTCTAATTTGTGTTTCAGTATGGTCCTAGCAGGCCTTTTTACAAAGCTTGTTGTAAGAGGCCAGCCCCCAAATTGAAGCACTCAGGTGGGAGGTAGCCCAGCAGAGAATTCTGCTGTGAGGCCATTATCTGCACTACAGTATTTCAAGCACAATTAGGTTCGATGTACAGCCCCGAGGTGGAAAAATGTCACTGCCCACCTGGCCACAAGAGATAACCAGGCTGCTCTAATCCTAGCAGATGAAAACCCAGTATTCACGGTTGGTGAAAAAACACAAACCAAAACAAAGCCAAACCACACTGCCCCAGCTGCCAAGGCCATGATATCTCTCTGCATGGAGCTGATACCATTTAGCTCAACTGCCGGCAGTTCAGAGGCGCTAGCAGAGAAGAGCTTCAGAGAGGGAAAGGACTCTGAAAGGTCACATACATTCATATAGATTTTTAGCTTTTTTTACAGGACCTGCAGTCAAGTGTGGTCCTGGGTTTGTTGAGTCTTTGGCTGTATTGCTGCAGTGCAATTACCCAGCGTGGGAATTCCCTCCAGGGTGGAGCCCTGTGCTGTAGGTGGGTGTGGTACCAACAAAAAGAAGCACAGGTTTTCACTGCTTCTTTCAGGGTGGGCCTTGGAGCAGCTGGGTGTGGGGGGAAATGACTTGAAATTTTTCTGCTGTTTACACTTTAGTAGGAGAGTAATTAATTGCTAAGGGTATGGAAGTTGGAGGGGACAGGACTACGACAAGCACCAATTTGACAAATTTGAAACTATCCCTACCCTGGTATTGTATAACTTGATTCTTGCAGAACTTGCCACTTTTGTCTCCAAAAAAGAACACCAATCCCTTCTCTCAGATCAAAAAGCATGCCTGTGCTCTGGGCACAAATGGATTTTAAGACGCCTGAAAACAAGAGCAGTTCAGTTGGCCAGTTTGCAGGAGACTGCTCTCCAAACATAAAACCATAGAATTCTCAGGGCTGGAAGGGACCTCAAGGATCACTTAGTTCCAACCCCCCTGCCATGGGCAGGGACACCTCACACTAGATCAGGTTGTCCAGATCCACATCTTGCCTTACCTTAAAAACTTCCACGGATAGAGCTTCCACCACCTCCCTGGGCAACCTGTTCCAGTGTCTCACCAACCTAATGGTGCAGAACTTCTTCCTAAAGTCCGATCTCAATCTCCCCTCCTCTAGCTTGGATCCATTCCCCCTAGGCATATCACTACCTGACATCCTAGAAAATCCCTCACCAGCTTCCTTGCAAGCTCCCTTCAGATACTGAAGGCCACAATAAGGCCTTCTCATCTCCAGACTGAAACATGTTAAAAAAGGCTTGGAATAATCATAACTTATGATTAAGAGGAGGAAAGAAAGAAGGGTAGTAATATTTCTCACTGTTAACAGTGGCAGAGAAGCCCTCCAAAGCCACCAGAAGTGTAAAGCTTTGACCAGCTAACCAGCATGTCTTGCAGAACCTGCAGCAGGGTTACCTGGCAGCACTCAAAGCCTCGTGGAGGCTGGAGGCTGTCACTGCTATCATTGGTGACACTGCACCACACCAGAGTATTTTAAAACAACACTTTAAAGAACAGATCCAGCTGAAACAAGCCAAGCAGGTCCTGCCACAACTATATATAATGGCTGTTCTGAACCCTCGCCCACAGCCTGTGGCCCAAGGCTTGCGAGAGCATGGTGGCGCTTGGTCTGGCTTCCTCTCTAACTCAGCTGTCCTCACATGACCCTGCTCACTGAGGACAATGCTGGTTTCTCTCCCAACTCTAAAAATCAACAGACATGCAAAGCTGAGTGCCCAGGTTTTGTCCACAGTTATTGCAAATGCTTGTGTTAAACACATATCTTCCAGCACAGGTTAAGAGGTTTGTCTTATTTATTTGTTTTAAACAAATAAACCTTCTGAGGGAAATTCAGAGACAGAACATTACAGGACAGCAAGCAACAACATATTAGCCTGCACAACTCACCTGTCTTGGCAACTTAGGACTTTGAGGTGCTGGAGCATGTCCAGAGAAGGGCAAAAAGGCTGGTGAAGGGCCTAGAACACATAACCTATGAGGAGCAGCTGAGGGAGCTGGGGTTGTTCAGTCTAGAGAAGGCTGAGGGAGACCTCATTGCTCTCTACAGCTATCTGAAGGGAGGTTGGAGTGAGGAGGGGGCAGTCTCTTCTCCTTGATGGCAACAACAGGAAATGGTTTCAAGCTGCACCGGGGGAGGTTTAAGAATGTTAGGAACTGTTTCTTTACTGACAGGGTTCTCAAATACTGGAATGTCTGGCCAGGGCAGTGCTGGAACCACCACCCTTGGAGGTGTTTAAGCAGCATGCAGACCTGGCGCTTAGGGACGTGGTTTAGTGCTGACTGTTCAGTGCTGTCAAGGGTTGGACTGGATGATCCTTGAAGTCTCTTCCAACCAGACGTATTCTGTGATGCATAGTACTTGACAAGAGCAGAGCTCAAGTCTTTCACTGGTGGAATGATTCCAGACAGTAAGTGAAGCTCTCAATTCCACCCTTTCAGATACCCGTTGTACACAACACTGAAAGACGCGCACACAGAAAGTTTCACATTTGTGGGGCTATGAGTGAGTAGGTAGATGCAGAGTGGGCCGAAGTACCATCTAGAGGACTGTACTTCTGTTGCTGGAGAGTGCCATGAGCTAGTGATGTAAGTGAAGTTGGCAAAGGCAATTGTTTGGTCTCCTGGGCAACAGTTCATCTCAATATGGTTTAAAGCACCAACATGTTGTAACTGTGGCAACCTACAGCATGTGGCACAACCAAATCGAGGGCTGTGCTTTTTGCACGCTGTCAGAATGACAAAACATCAGCCTGAGCTAAACTGGGTCCTGCCCTCCCTGTTTCCACAAGATCTTATCCTCTCCCTTCCACAAGCACACAAGCTCAATGCACTGTGTAGTGAGCCAAAGAGCTGAGCCAGACAAAAGTTAATCCCGCAGTGAAGAAGGGTCAGGTTCTGTCCCATATGGACTCCTTGAACTGGGCCAGCTTGTGATTACATGGATGTCATCACTGGCACAAGGGATAGTGTAGGACCATACAGCAATTGAAAGCAGTCATTTCTGAGTCAGATCTAGCCAAGATGCTATGGACCTACACCCCTGCCTTTTCACGCTGAGAGCCAGGCATTGTGATCCCAAGCACAGAAGCTGAAACGAGCCCTTTTGCCTGCTCTGCTCTTGCAGCACACCTTGGCCTTGCCAGTCGCTTTGAAAGCTCTACACTCCCAGCCGAGCTGGATTACACAGCATGCATCTACCCATGCATGCTGATTCTTGTTTCAAAGCACAAGTCTTGGTGTACTGTGATAGAATGTGTCTTGATTTGCTTCCATTCTCATTGTTACCTGCTTTTCAAACACGGGCTGTAACACTGTTTTGCAAATACAGGCTTCAATGATAGAAGCAGCTTCTCAATTGTCATCCTGCTGAATACATTGCAGATGCTTTCATTTGTCAATAGGTCAAGCATCAGAGAGCAGAAAAAAAACCAAAAACCAATTTTATGCCTTTTTTTTTCTCTATTAATAATTAAATCCCCTTCTTAAAATTCAAGGGGAAAGACCTTTTCTGCTTCACTCTGTAATATAAACCATTAACTTTTTATTTACCTTTTCTGGACAACCTTATGCCCTCATCTGGATGCCAGGACATTCACCACATCTAGGGTATTTTTTTTTTCCTCCCTGCTCCCTTGCAGCCTCTATAACTCTTGCTTTGAATCTGTGGACCATTACTGCACTTCAGGCAGATGTCCCCTGATGAATTACCTACACAAGAGCTCAGGTCTGTTTCCCATGTAGGGAGAGAAAGACGTAGGTGTCAGTGCAAAGTACTCAAAGTAGCAAAACAGTAAAAAAACCCAAATTACTTTCTGGTAAGTATTGTTGTCATCCAAAGGATATAACTATTTTTGCATTTATAAAGCTGATTTTTGCAGTAGTTTATAATGGTTAGTCGTTTTTTTACTAGATACAAAAGATTAGTAATGGACGCTTCTCCTGGACATAAAACCATCATCACCTAATCTTCTAACAAATACTCAGCAAACACTTTATGTATGCAAACAGCCACAAGGTAGAGTAACCAGGAGCTACAGGCTGAGATCCCCTGCAGACTGAAGGTTCAGGCAACTTGCCACTAGCTGGTCATCACTGAAAATCTTCCCTTCTCTCCCATCCTTTCTGCTAACAGCCTTGTCAGCAACCCTTAGGCCTTCTCACAGGCACATTCTGTTACCTTCAGGGTGTTATGGAGGCAGGGAGTTAATGTGGCCAAGTCAGGAATTTATATAGAGTTATATTCTTTTCCCGAAAACCTGTCCCCAAAACTATAGACAGAAATTAATTTAGGTTTAATTAGTAGGTTCAGTTGGTTGAGAAGATCCACACGGATGCCACAGGTAGACTTGACTATTTTGGAAGTCAGAAGGTGGAAAAGGCTTGAGCTATTAAATATATATAGCGTTCCCACTATCAAGATAAGGCTGAAGCCAAAGTTACTCACCGAAGAACCACGCTGGCTTGAAGGGAAGGATGGTCCAGATGCTTGTCCTTCGGGTCTTTCAGAAGCCTCTGAGGGTCGTTAAGAGCTATAAAGAGCCGCATAAAGGGAGTGCTTAAGGTGAAACCGTCCAAAGCAGACACAGCCCTGTCCCTCAGCAGCTTGTCTTTCAGGGCGTCACGGGCTCCTTGTGCAGAAGCTATGCAGGCGGGGGAGAAGTCCAAGGCGAGAAGGAACTCCAAGGCGAGAACCCCAAAGCGGGAACCCCAATATTTATACCTTTCCCAGACAAAGGGCCGAGTTACCGCAGCCTCGGCGCGAAGACCACAGCCGATCCCCAGCAATCCCCAGCCGATCCCGGCGCGGGCCCTGCACGGGGCAGCCCTCGTGCCGGAAGGGCCCCTTGCTCGGCCGCTTCGCGCCTGCAGGGCGGGGGTGGGGGCACAGGTCTGTTCGCGCCTTTTTCTCTCCCATTCAAACCACAGAGGGAGAGGGATTTTGGGGTATACAGGACACTCCAGGACACAGGGGTAGTGAGTAACTAAGCTAACCTGGCAGCCTGTTTTTAAGCTTCACCACATCCTTAAAAGCAATAAACGTTTTCTTTTTCTGTCAGCCAGGCATTTCCAAATAATGACTAGGGTAACATTCAATACAAATACATTTCTTCACAGCACCCTGAAAGTATGCACAGAACATTAGAGGTTGGAAACGATCTCCAGAGATCATCCAATCCAAGTCCCCTGCCAAGGCAGGATCCCCTAGGGTAGATGCATGGGAATTGCAACCAGGCAGGTTTTGAAAGTCTTCAGAGCAGGAGACTCCACAACCTCTCTGGGCAGCCTGTTCCAGTGTCCTGTCACCCTCACTGTAAAGAAGTTTCTCCTCATGTCGAGATGAAACCCTCTGTGTTCTAGTTTGTAGCTGTTGTTCCTTGTCTTATTGCTGCTGACCAGTGAAGAGCTTAGCCCCATCCACTTGACACTCATCCCTCAGATGTTTGTACACATTGATCAGATCTCTCAGTCTTCTCCAGACTAAACAGCCCCAGGTTTCTTAGTCTCTCTTCAAGGGAGAATGCTCAAGTCTCCCAATCGTCCTCACGGCTCAGATACAAGGACATAGAAGGAAAAAGGAACGAAACAAACACTGCACATCTCACCTGTGCTAAAACTCAGTCCAAGGAAGCTGTCCCCTTTCACAGCCAACTTGCTGCAGGTTTTCTTAGCGACTGAAGGAGGTGGAACTGTTTAGTTTGAAAAAGAGGAAGCTGAGGGGAGACCTTGTTGCTGTCTATACCTGAAAGGACATTGTGGAGAGGCTGGTGCTGGCCTCTTCTCACAGGCAAACAGTGATAGAACAAGAGGGAATGGCCTCAAGCTGCTACAGGGTAGGTTTAGACTAGATATTAGGACATTTTTTTTCACAGCAAGTGGTCAGGCATTGGAATGGGCTGCCCAGGGTAGACGCTTGAGTCACTAATACTGGATGTGTTTAAAAGCTGTTTGGATGTGGTACTTGGGGATATGGTTTAGGGTGAACCTTGCAGAGTAGGGATATCAGTTGGACTTGGGGATCTTGAGGGTCGTTTCCAACCTGAATGTTCCTGTGATTATCAACAACCTTGTTAGAAGCTCTACCTTCCTAAAAGTCCTAAGCTGTACTTAGACACCCCTGCCTAGCTCACCATTCCAGCCTCTGGTTAGAAAAGAGGCTGTGATGGATTCAGAGAACCAATATCCTCCCTCTCCCCGAGGAAAATACTTGCTAACAAGTGAGGATTTTGATTGCTGCTCAGACCAGATACTAGTTTCTGTAACTGGTGAAACAGATGGATCCTGTCCTGCACTGCCCCCTGTGCTGGTACTATTGCAGAACCAGGATCAAAGTTAAATCACTATCCAGAGTTAATGCCACTTCTCTGCAAGTCAGATTCCTCAGGTGGAAAGGGTTGGACACAACAGGTATAGGAGAAAAGGAACTGGGAGGAAGCTGCTGTAACAACATTGTTCCCAAAGAAACCTTCTTCAGACTAGAAGGGGGTAGCCTTGATGCTGCTCAAGTGAAGGTTTATGTCACCTGCTGACAAATACCACTTTAGTGGACCAGGTAGCATCATACAGGTTTAAGTGAAAGAGCAGTCAAGGGAATAATGATCTATGGATACTCCTGTTCCCTGGGTGATACAGACTATGTTTCTTATGGCAACTTACACCAAAAGCAGCACCCTTCCATTTCCATCTTTCCTCCTTTGCACCAGTACTACAGTTCATTCAACAGTGAGATAAACCAGGTTGCCAGTGCAACAGAGAACTCAGACAAACAAAACAATGTTTCAACCAGTTTAGTAAACACAACAGCTCATTACAAACATAAATGAGCACCAGTGCCAGCTGAATGAAGAGGGCAGACATAGCTGGGATCAAAACAAGGTAAGCAAGTGCACCTGCAAACATCAACTGCAACTTCAGATGTCACTGAAAGGCATCCCTATTTCTAATCTTGCAATCCCAGTCCATGCACACCCATGCCATGTTTCTCCATCCACAACTACGAAGTTTGAGTCTCCAACTTTTGTTAGCCTAAAGAATTTCATAAAGGATTAAATACATTACGTTCACAACTCTCTATACCAGTTTGTGTCATAAGAGGCAGTTTTCTGGGAGAGAAAACAGCTTGATGGAAAAAAAAAATGAAAGCATGGGTTGTATGTCCTAACATGCACTGCAACCTATACTGCTAAAGCCTGAGCTAAGAAGCATGATTCTAGGGGGTTGTGGTTCAACATATGTATCAGCTAAGCCACAATGAGGTGTGCAGCATGGCCATGCAGTGCACCTGCAGCACTGGGAAGCTCAGCTCCAGCTGACAGGTTCTAAAAACGACTATGAGAAAAACACTAACCCAAAAACTGGAAGCACGCAGAGTTCTTCATAGATGTCTCAAGTTCTGCCAAATGCAGTTACCTGGATTCTGGCTTAGATGCTGGGTATGTTTAGTCACCAGGTTTACTTTTATTTGTTTGAAGTACATTACAGTTCCTGTATTTAACATTGCAGCACAGAATTTTTACAGCTGATGGGAAATTCGGTAAGACTACTGATAAATAAAATACTACTATGCTAAGAAGAGCTTCATAAATACTGCTACTAACTGGGGGATTGTGGGGGGTGGTTGACAGTCATTTAAGAAATGCAAGTTTACCTGTACATAGTACAAAGGACAGGAGAAAGTGTTGTGGTCTTGTTGTGGTGGTGGTTTTTAATGTGAGAATCACAATAAACAAAATCCTGACACTCTGCACAAGCATGTGATGATCCTTCTTTTAGTGTGGGTATGAAAGGTTTAAGTTCACTGTTCCAACAGATCCTGAACTACAGGATGTTGTGCATTGTTTCCAAATAGTTTGGGTTACAGCAAAACAAGAGAACAGAACAAACTGTTACTAGCAAGAACAAACGATGACAATTTAAGAATTTCCCATGTGAAAAAAACAAAAAAATCACTGATTATGAAATGAAAAGTAAGGCCCCTGCTGCTATTCCCCTGGCAGTGTACGATTTCATCCCTAGAAAAAAAACAACATGAGTACTGTCATGGATACTTTTCACAAAACTTGATCTCTTGAGCCAAGAAGGCTGCTGTTCTGCAAAACCCAAAATAGCAAGGCTTGGCTTCTGTGGAAGGTGAAAAAAAACCACCACAAAACGCAAATCACAAAACCCAAAAAGCCAAATAAAAACCCAAGAAGCCAAACAACCCCCCCAAAACAAACAAACAAAAATACCAAAAAGGAAATGTGTGGTGGTTTTTTTTTTTCCCCAGATACCAGCTACAGACCTAGTTCTTTCACCTTCACTTCCACCTATGTTGGGAAAGAACTGGGAATGTAACATGGAGACAGTCACAAGGCTCTGCAGAACCAGTCTAAACTTAGTACAGATCTGTAAGACTTGATCCTGTTCCTGTTTAATTGCTTGTGCATTCACACTAACTGCGTGTATTGGTTTTCAGCACTGGCACAACAAATACAATGGAGTGAGCCCAGGACTGGTTATCACTCTTAGTAAGCTCTACCCAAACCAGACATGCTAGGATCATAGTTCAGGAGGGACACAGAGATGCTTGAGAGTCCAATGTAGAGCCACAAAGATGATTAAGAGAATGGAACATCTCTTACATCTCTCTTACAAGGAGAGCCTAAGGGAGCTGGGACTCTTTAGCCAGGAGGAGACAGAGAGGTGAGCTCATTCATGTTTATAAAGACGTAAAGGGTGAGTGCCAGGAGGATGGAGCCAGGCTCTGCTCGGTGATGCCCAGTGACAGAAGGGGCAATGGGTGGAAGCTGAGGCATAGGAAATTTCATGTAAACACAAGGAGTAATATCTTCACTGTGAGGGTGACAGAACATTGGAACAGGCTGCCCAGGGGGGCTGTGGACTCCCCCTCTCTAGAGGTATTTTAAACCCACACAGATGCATTCCTGTGTGATCTGGTATAGGTGATCCTGCTGTGGCAGAGGCATTGGACTGGATAGTCTTTCGGGGTCCCTTCCAGCCCCTGACATTCTGTGATATCATGAATGCTCCACTTTCTCTGTAAGTGCATGTGAGCAAATACCCACTGTTCTCAGAATCACCACCTGAGTTCTACAACCACACACAAGCTCCAAAATTTAGAATTAGAAGTGTCGCAGAGAGTTTTAATACTAAATACTAAGAATATATGCTCCAGTGATATGTCTTCTTGACTGTCATCTTCCTTTCAATTTGCTTTGTTCAAGAATTCATTAGTGAAGTTTTATAGAGATAATTAAAGCTGACCAAGAACAAAGAATCTGTGGATTATATTTTATGGAGGGTAGAAGATTATTAAGTCTACATAAATTCCAGATTGCTATACAGCTAGAATATTACAATGAAGTCTTAGGATGCTGCGGAAACTGAGCCGTCACCTGGAACGCCACAGACCTCTGTTCTGCCAACTGCTACACAAGCCCACGTAGAATCCTCATAGCCAATTCAAAACCACAAGCAAGAGAGGCTTTACCCTATCATCTGTAGTACACTGACACAAGGGAAGCTGAAATTTGGAGACACTAATGGAAAGCTTTGCAAAGACAACAATTCCCCAACTCAGTTATAACGTAAGGTTAGCATTACATTTTATTAAAACCCAACACAGAATTCCATCTCCTTTCCTATGATGAACTTGAAAAATACACATTCAAGGGACTTCAACTGCAAAGGAAAAAAACCCCACAATTCCCATTCCCAATGACTTATGAGACCTGCTCCAAAGGTCTCAAAAAAAATTAAAGAGAACTTTGGTGTAATTAAAGCAAACAGAAATAGCATAGCAGAGGAATGAAGGTAAGGAGCCAATTTGCATTAGCCTGGCATTCTTCTAAGAAGGCTCAAGTCTACCCAACAGTTAAAAATGCCTGCTAATCTTCCCCTTCTCCTTAGTGTCTCCTCCCTAAAAACTTTGATGTGACCCTTTTGCTCCTGAAGCTGAAACCTCTTCAAGTGCAGCAAAACAAAAAAAGCCTCTTTCTTCACTGTGACTCCAGTTTTTGCAGCCTTCTCTTTTCTCCCAATCCAGAACATGTGAAGGACAGGAATCACTTCTCAGAGACATTCTTCTTGATGGACTTTGTCTATTGGACCCATACAGTCCCCAACATTGTTTCTATCACTGCCCAAAGTCTCAAAACCAGGTAGGCAACAAACAGCCAAAATCCCAAAGCATATAGAATCTGTTCCCCTAAATAAATGTTTGCTTCAGAGCTGTTTAATTACAGCAGCTGCCTCTAAAATTTGCTGTATAAGCCTCAAATAAATGCACTGGGAATCGCAGCTTAAGTTTGTTCCTGCAACTTTTGTCCTATACCCTCACACAAACCTAAATAAACACAATGATTTTCTTAATTTCCCCACAGTTAAACTGGTTAAAAGCCTTTCTACATCAAGGTAAGAAGAGAACACATGGAAATCTAAGAATTCAAGACACTCATCACATCACTTTACACTAGGAGCTGAACAGCCCAGATGACAAATACGGCACAGAGTATAAGATGTCTCTTAAAGCACAACCAAAAGGCAAGCAGTCATCACAAAACATTTCAAGTCATCAATTATTTTGAGAATTTTGTAGAACTAAAAGTTGGGTTTTTTTTTTTTAATCACATTAAAAGGAGACACCAAGTATTTCAAAAACCTCTGTTTTATTTGTACAGAGTAAAATGCATCATATAGTGAACGCTGTTTTCCCCCCACAATCTAAAGCCATTATTAAGTGTTTTCTTTGCACCAAATATCCTGGCCAGAAGCACAAACAATAGAAATGGGAATGCTATTTCATTAGTCTCTCTCTGCCAGAGCTACGAGGTGCATATCAATCTCTGCTTCTGTAAGGATCCTGAAAGAACAACAACAACAAAAAATCTTGAATAGGCTTAAATGATTTTTCCTCTTGAGCTCAATATTACAGCCTATTATCTACACAAATAAGTTTTACACAGTGCATCTTCCGGCCCGCTGCCAGGCCCACTTTTCCAATTCTTTTGGAAAAATAAAAGAAGAATCAGAGGCACTGGAGAACAAAGAGGTAACAAGTGGTAGAAAAAAGAACAGAAAATTCCCCATGAGTAATACATTTGCAAGCTGGGACCTGGTGAGAAGAACGAGTACAATAATTAGTATGATCACTTCAAGGGGGACATAGGTTTTCATTGTCTTATCCCTCTGCTTATTATCCATCCTTTCTGAAAAGGACACAGGATAGGCAAGTGAAGTTTGGCAGAAAGATAGCACTTGTCTCTTGAGCAGCAGCAGAAAACGGTTATACTGCAGCTTCTCCATGCCTTCTTAAAAACACTGTGATGTTCTGCCACCTTAAACCCACATCATCAAATGCAAGACCACCCATCATGACCAGGCCAGCTATGAACACATTAAGAAACACTCAAAAGACTGCACCTGTAGCATCCAAAGGTTTAAAGCTTCTCTCATCTCTACCCACCAAGCAGCTAGACCAAAAGCACCAGAGGACTTTTCTTCCCTATTTAGCTGTTCTCTTTTTTTTTTCCCACATTAAAAAAGCAATGAGAGACTAATGCAGAAATAACAAACCTCTGCACATAATAACAAACCTCTGCACATAATAACAAACCTCTGCACATAATAACAAACCAGCTGCACATAAGCAGAGAAATGCACCAAGTTTTACCGACAATGATCACTTACCTGAATTTAGGATTTTCCACTGTAACTACACCAACTTCTATTTCTGAAGGTTTGAAATCAATAGATAGTACAGTGGACAGGCATGTTATTGCGGTCTGAAAGATGAGAAAAAAATCTCTCTCATTAAACAGAAAGCACTAAAGTTCTTCTGCATTAACAACCACACTTCCTTCTTGTTTTATTTCCTTTCACTTCAAAACCTCAGCTGAAAAGTTCCAAACAGTTTCCCATTGATAGATAGTACCTCCCTAGTTCTCTTACTAAAAAACGCCCAATCTACAAAAAACAAAGGGACATGTCATTTTCGTAGTAGGAGAATAAGCCACCACACACAAGAAAACCAAAACCTCCTAGCACACACAGATGAAAATCTCAGGTCTCAAGGACAGAACATGTTTCATTACTGACAGGCAGGATAGACATCACCTCCATTTTAGCTTCTGGTCATTAAAATTACAGTTGCTGGTTTTAAAAGCTGCATTCAGCTTTTTCTTTTTTCCTCCCATTCTAATCATAATCTGTGTTAGAATGTGTTCTTTGCAACCTCCCTCACACTTAATCCTGCAGCATGGTCATAATAATGCTGAAGAGGTGTTCTTAAAATGGTGATTTAGCGCAAAAGCAAGTTCTGTAAAACAGCTACGTAGATAAGATGCTTATCAATCAGTTATTCTGATGTGTTGGCATTTAATTCTGGTCATCAATGTCTTAGGAAGTGAAGAACATCAGACAAGACTTTTCTAAGGTTTATTGTCCATGTGTTGATACTACACTGAATCTGTGATAATCCTGTACAACTATATATAGATGTCTTAGCAGAAGACTGCCAAGTTGTACAAAAAGAAACCCAAAAAATCCCTAAGAAAACAAAATTCTTATCCTTGGAGTGTTACCTGTAACAAATCACAAGCTTCAGAAACAAGGCCGTGTGAGCGTGTGCACGAAGAACATTACAACAGCATGGTTCTTCTTTCTGCTCAACAGACCTGTTTTTCCCTGCCGCTGCTGTTAGAGTAACAGCATCTGATCTACAGTCACAATCTCAACATTTTCACCAAGGCAGCAAAAAAAAAGTGTAGAATCACATCCAGAATTGCTAATTAATCTGCCAGTCAAATAAGTATTTGCACCATACCATGCAAGTTTCATGAATTAAAAATCAAGAACAAAAATCCTCCACCTCTACTCTGCCCTGGTGAGACCCCATCTTGAGTATCGCATTCAGTTTTGGGCTCCCCAGTTTAAGAGGGACAGAGATATGCTGGAGAGGGTCCAGCAGAGGGCTACGAGGATGATTAGGGGACTGGAGCACTGCCTTATGAGGAGAGGCTAAGGGACCTGCTTATTTTTTTTAGTCTGGAGAAGACTGAGAAGGGATTTAATAAATGTCTACAAGTATCTGAGGGCTGGGGTCAGGAAGAGGGAGGCAGGCTCTTCTCACTTGCTCCCTGTGATAGGACAAGGAACAATGGATATAAGGAGATTCCACCTTAACACAAGGGGGAACTTCTTTACTGTAAGGGTCACAGAGCACTGGAACAGGCTCCCCAGAGAGGCTGTGTAGTCTCCTTCTCTGGACACTTTTAAGGCCCATTTGGATGCATTCCTCTGTGACCTGAGGTAGACTGTATGGCCATGCTCTGGCATGGGGGCTGGACTCGGTGATCTTTGGGTTCCTTCTAACCCCTAACATCCTGTGATCACGAAAAGATTGTTTCATCCATCTCCAAATGGTGGGGAGGTTGGAGTAGGTGATCTCTGATGTACCTTCCAAACTCTATGATATGCTCAATTAAGGGACACATGTAGTATAAGCAAGTAATGATAGAAAAATACATTCAATGTGAAAAACATTACACCAGGATAAAGAAGGATCTCTGAGGTAACTTCAAATATGTTCAGTTTCCATATACTACAATTATTTAACCCTCGCAGGATCTTCTCTTTAAAGAAAGAAGTTGCCCCATCCTGTTTGAAATACTTTCTAACAAAGTGCCATTAAAAGAAAATTACACTGGCATCACCAGAATAAAATACTGTAGTAACCAACCACCAGCTACCGTGGGAGTGCTACAATCACAGCTAACAAAAAGCAGAAGCAGAGCAGATGATTAAACATTTACAAAATACCTGCACAAGATTTTAATGGTTGGAATACTTGCTCTGCAGCAATACAGAACTGTAAGAAAAGAAGAAATGCCTAACTGCATTGCCCTATATTGTAAGCCCCATGCAGCATATTTATTAAAAACTCTTTAACAAATCTTTCTTTCTACTGGCCTACCTCTACTGTCTGTTCATATGTCCAATCAAATTTCTTCTTCACTTTCTTTTCAAGAAAACTGGTTGACTCTGTCTGTTTAACTCCTGCAGCTGTAGCCTTGAATCCACAATAGTAACCTGCTGGATCACACTTGTACACCTGAGGGCCATGTTCTTCATCAATACCAATCAAAATCATACCTTGAAGAGAAAATTCATTTACTTGAAGAGAAAGTTCATTTACTTTTTTCTTCAATTTTAGCAATTTCATTCAACTGAATAGATTAGACACTTCTCCCCTGTGAAAAACATGCACAGCAGAACATTTCTGAAAAGTAGTCCCATACCTAGAGCTGTTTCCCACTTTTATTTGCCATTATTTACCAGCATCTCATTACCAGGTGTGCATCTGAGTTTAGTGCAAACTAGATTTCTGTCATTCCCAAAAAAGGGTACTCTAATATTAAACAGAGAAACACTTTTGCCATGCTGTGTGTGTAATGATCCACAAGTCAGGGAATACAAAAGTTTAACCCACATACGAAGTTAACTCAGCCACAGTTCACATCCTGTGTATTATATGACATATAAAAAGTGTAAAAAAATTAGTTCTAAGTAACATGTGCCTTCTACTAGAAAGCAACCTTACAAGAATGTTGAAAGGCCTGCAGTGACAGGACAAGGGGCAATGGCTTCAAACTAGAGAAGAGCAGATTCAGATTGGATGTTAGGAACAAGTTCTTTACTGAGAGGGTAGTGGAACACTAGTACAGCCTGCACAGGGAAGTAGTTGAGGCCCTATCCCTGGAAATAGCCCAGGTGAGGCTCAATAGAGTTCTGGGCAACCTGACCTAGTTGAGGATGCCCCTGATGACTGCAGGGGGGTTGGACTAGATGACCCCTGGAGGTCCTTTCCAACCCAGACCATTCTGTGATTCTATGAAATATTAAAAGATCAAAGGTCAACTTAGATTTCTCAACTGTAATCTTGAAAAACAATGCTTTACATCCTTTTTCCTCTTTTCTTAAAAAAAAAAAAAGAAACCAACAAAAGCAAAACACCAAAAACACACGCAACAACAAGCAAACCCAGCTGAAATGAAATGTGTAAACACTGGATCATAAAACTGACTCTTCAAAGACCATCTGACTAAGTGCTTTCAAGGCATCTAGGCTTCAAGTAACACAAGTTAGTCACATCACTGAAGTGCATCTGTGTTCACCCACACTTCAAGATGTACAGTTGTACAGTCTAATACACATATCAATAGCTCAAAAGCAATACTTGTAAGAAAACCCAAAACACAAACAGAACAAGCTCAAGGCTGTAAATTGTTTTCATTTTATGCTTTAACTGGCAGTTATAGCGGATAAGCTTCTGAGCAGCTATTACTAGAAGGGACAAAAAAACCCCCACTTCTTACTTTCCAGTACTATTAAGACACGGGAAATGTCAAGGGAAGAAAGAAACAATCATTCCTGATCATTACAAGCACAGAAAGATTTCCTCATCATGGAAACTGTGGTGCAACCCTGAATGTTACTTCTTTAGTGACAAGTTGCCACTGCCTGCTATGATTACGAGAAGTGATTAATCAATTCTGAAACTGTTCTCCTTAAAAGTACAAAAAAACAACCCCAACAAAACAACAAGAGAACAAGAAGAAAGTCTGAGTCTTTAATGAAAAAATGACTGAAGAAACATTATCCTTTACTTCAGTTCACTGACAGCCTAAAAGGATAGCTTTAATTTGCTCACAGTCAAATCTAAGAGACAAACATATCAGAACCAACCTCAGAATACAGAGATGACCAGGAACGTCTACAAAAAGCAGCTTTACACACATCTTCATTTTAATCTGCATTTGCTGTTATAGAACAAGACTGGTGTAGACATGTTTGCATGTGAAATGTTTTTGAGCACTTATTTTCATTACATAGATCATACAGTTATAGGAGGAGCAAAATCTAGGCACATCTAGTACTTGGATAAAAAAAAGCCACAAGCATAATTGCACTCTCCACATCTGTTCTAACAGTGACACCCAGAACACAGGCACCAGTGAAAAAGAGCATCTCCCGCTCACAGACATCACTGTGCAGTGCAAACAGACCAGGCCACAGAAGCTAGGATGAAATAGTATCACACACTTTAAAGAGGCCGCATCATTTACTCCAGTTCAAATGCTGAGTCAGTGGTAAAACCTTGGCTCCAGTTCAAGCCTTCCACCACTGCTCTTTCAGCCGGCTGTTCATCCCTCTAACTCCTTTAGTCACACCCCTATCTCTCACAACTTTAAAATGGGTGAGAATTTCTAACACTTCAAGTTGCGAGCTCAGACAATAAAAAGATTAATTTCATACACCAAACTTACAGCAACCAAGAGGCCTCATCTCTGCATTTTGTGTGTAGACCTGAGAAATATCTGCAATCCTTTTACACAGCATATCCACAGGGATGTCATAGCCATACTTGTACTTCCAGTTAGCAGCCTCGTAGCGGGCTCTCTGCACCTGCGATCTGCTGTCAGCTACACAGAAAGAACACAAATTCAGCTGAACACGTGCCATGTTTATTCCTCACGTTGCATGAGAACACAAATTCCAGGCTCAACTTTTAAGTTGTCTTTAAATATATGCATTGGAACTAGGTTAAGTCTCCAAAACCAGACAAGTGGAATGAATATTCTGGAGCACTGACTTCTTTCATGAGATGCAAAGCTGGCAAACTATATAAACAATCTGATATACTTCAGATACTTAAAAATGATGGTGAAATAAATACCTGTCATTCCTGTCATCACACAGCCAATATTTTCAGTAATTCTGAATAAATGAGTCACTGTGTTGGAATCCAGTAACTTGTCCTGAAGAGGAAACACAAATAATCTACTGGAAAATACTGTCCTTCAAGTACAAAAAAAATACAGACTATGGATGATCTGATATGTACAGAAGAGCCCCAAGGAATCAGCCAACAGCTAAAAATTGTCTTTCAGGCTCTTCACTGTTTATGGCAATAGGAATGAAAAGAAAGAAATAGAACAGAGAGGATAAAACCTACACTATCTGAAAAGGGATGACAGAGCACAACCAACATCAAACTCCTTTTGCATCTGAAGAAATTTTAAGAACACAAGTACAAAAACTTAGGCACTCATTTTATTCAAACAGAAATGTTTTTCCCCCCACTTTGTCAGTGATACATCACCACTGTGATAAAATGCTCATGAACACCTGTTCTGCATGCTATTAGTATAACATTTTTTGGGTAGGAATTAAACAAATGAGGAAACATTATGGAAAAAAAAATCAGCCCATAAAAGCCACAGTAATGTATGGACGCAGAAGTACAACAGAACCATCTTTCTATTTCAGCTTTAACCCTCCAACAACTACAGACAAAACCACTATTACGGTACTTAGCAAGGAAATGTAAAACTGAGCACTGAAGGGAGCTAAAACATCTAATAAGCAGAACCATTTAAGCAGTAAATATAATATCAGTGTTACAGTTTCACTCCAACCGTTTTGTTCATCTCCTTCCAGTTGCGCACCCCCCCCCGCCCCCCCCAAAACCCCAGACTACTTACAGGTACTTTCTTCTGTGTTACAACCACTGCAGAATCTTTTCCACGAACAGCTACAGATGTAAGTCCACCTTGGTTTATGGCCTTAAAAGCATATTCTGCAAAAATAGATAAATGTTAATTAGAACAATTAGCTCTGAAACATCTCACCAAGTTCTGGTCTTTTTAATAAACATTGTCCAACACTTTGTGTCTTTAAGGACTTTGTGCAATGCACGTAAGAACTTTCTGATGGGCTTCACTGACTCTTCTCACTACCACTGTTTCTTTCAAACATTTCTAATGGTTTGTTCAGTTAGAATTGCAACAGAATTTGTTTTGGAACAGAATGATTGACTGAAACAGTTCAACCTTAACCTACAGTGACTGTAAATCCTTACATGAGACTTTTTAGCATACAAGCTTAGGATTTTGAGAATTATTATAATTGCAAGACTGTAATTTGCTTTTGTAGCTTTTAACTGATACAGATGAAAGCCTAAAGGACTAGGCACAAAGGATGAGTTTTAACCTTACCAAGACATTTTCTGACTACATTTAAACACTGAAATGCTTTTATTCACATTTTAAAATTAAACATAAGCACATGTCAACTAAACCGCACTATTCAGAGAAATGCAATGGATTAAGACTTACTTGATGTAATTGATAGATAAATTTACCTTGATAAAGGACTTCAAAAGCCTCAGGAAAAACTTTTAAGAATTGTTTATCTGGCAATATATGATAAACATTCAAAACTTCCTTACCCCTGGTTACAAGAGGCAAGTTTCAGGCAGTAACTAGACATAAATTAACTGGGTTTTAGCCATGTGAATGAAACTGAACCTTAGCACATATCTAACTTGCAGTGGAACAGATTGCTACAGCTAATCTTCTAAAATCACAGAAACACAAAACTCAGCTGGTTTAGAAGCTGCATTCAGATCTATGGAAGACACTGCACAACCCGAGAGGAATAACACAAAATAAATAAATAACAAATCTTGCAATACAAAAATCTTGATGCTCAGTATGCTGAGTCAGTGTTGCGGAAGGGATGACTGTCATGTAGTTATGGCACCGTATTAATTACTCTCGGGTACTAGAGCATTTACTCGTTAGTGAAACACACCACAAAGAACGTTCACCTTTTCTCTCTCTGCTAGATGAGATTTCTCTCCATGCTGTGGTTAGATACAGCCCAACAGAGACACTAGCATGGCACCATACCTCAATTACCACTTGGCTGTGGATAGACTGAACTCACACTTGAAGTCAACTATGCATATCTATGTACTTTTCATCCCACAGCACACAAGTACTTAAAATATCTTAAAGTCAGCTTCAGACTGTGTGCAGAGGCTCTCAAGTCTACATGCAGACACCTGTTTCTAAGACACCAGTAAAGGGCATGGAGATATTGCACATTTCTCATACTTAAACCTAATGAATATGTCCATGAAGTGGAAAACCAAGGCTTACTGCTCTTCACTACAGGATACAGAAATCATTCCCAACAAGCAGCACTACAACAAAGAAACTGCCAGAAATGCAATTCAAACCAACCAGCCTGTTTTAATGGCAACAGAAGATTGGAACCATGACTCCTCCATCGCAGAGGTACCGGTATTCTGTGTGAGGAAGCACTGCCCTTACTACCTGTAACATTTAATACACAAGTTGGATACAAGCCCTATACATGCCCCGGGTGTAAGACAGCACCTACACGTATTTAGTACAGGTCACTTTCTACCTCAGTATAGACACCTACACACTAGTACTTTCCCAGCTGCTTCTAGTACAATGGGCTGCCAGTCCATGAAATTTATACCACAAACACCTTCCTGAGATAAAACTCAAGAGCAGACACAAAAGAAACTCGGCTACCACGGTTGACTCATGCACTCTGGTCCCTGCAATCTCCTTTCCCAGAGAACAGATGGGATGTACAGACATATCATGCAATGCATATGCTATGAAACCACTGCTGCTGGGAAAGAGCCACTAAACTCTTAGCGGAAGATGGCACCGGGATGCTGCTGCTAAAACAATTCACCTGGTCCTGTTACGAGGATCCTTCAGGAACACTCTCAACAAACTTTCCTGCCAAACTGCAAATTTATTATGCTGTTACAGAGTATCCTGCAAACAAAGCAATATAAAGTTCTCCTGCAGAACCCGATGCACTGTAAAAATACGAACAAAGGTTTCAGTGACCTGGAAAAGAAGCAGCTAGGCTGCACTCTATTTGCAGAATGTTGAGTGAAGCCTGCTGTCTCACGGGCCATGATGTATAGAACACACTGCATTCACACAGAGCACGGGTTACCACCAAAACCAGACTTTGTTACTTCAGCAGTTCAAGTCCTACTGTAATGACCTATTGTAGCTCCCCGATTCCAAAACACAACGCTCATAAGTTTACCAGAATAAACGTAAAGAATCACTTTGGAGGCAATAAACAGTTTCTGGATATGTGTCAGTTAGGCCTTCAAGCATCTGAAGCTAAATACCCGGAAATCACAGGAGGTCTTTCCCTGGGGCAGGGGATACTCAACCGAGCCTACCCAGGGTCTAAGCTCTCCTAATCTCACGCGAGTACTCATCCCCAGGCCCCCCATGCTGGCACGCCCGGGACGGCAGCTGCTCCAGGCTTTCACTAGGCTTCTCCCCGCACGCTGCTCGACCAGACGGAGCGGGAATCCGAATTTCTCAGACACCGAAGGCGCCACACTTCCCCCCTTCCAAAGGCAGCTAGACTCGGCTGTGCCTTTCCGAGCTGGCTGCAGCCCCGCTCGTCGGAAAGCGGCAACAGTATAGGCAGACCGGGCCTGTGACGGGGCAATTCAGTAGCAGCATCCCCGGGGCCGAACACCCACCGACTTGGTAGAGGCGGCCCTCAGGCGAGAAGATGGTGATGTGGCGGTCAAAGCCGGCGCTGGAACCTCGGGACATGACGGGTACAGGGAGGGGCGGCAAGCGCGGCCGAGGGGCTCAGAACGAGAGGGCCGCAGCGCACGGCAGACAGACACCACCGCACCGCTTCCGGGGCATGCGCTCCGCGCAAGCGCCGCACCGCTCGGCCCGCGCACCGTCACGCTCCGGCGCCGTCACTGCGCATGCCCCAGCCCCGCGGCACGCCCCCGGCTTCGTGCGGCCTCCGGACATGCGCACTGGGGCGGCGGGGTGGTGCCGCTAAGCCTGGCTGTGGCTGGCGCGCAGGTGGGGCCGTCCTGTCGCGTCTGAGTAGCGCGTAGAGTGCCCTATAGCACGGCACCTGGAACGCGTTTAACCCGTGGGGTCGAAAGCTCCTCCTCTTCAGTTGTGCGCGGCAGAGGCGGGTGGAGGCTGGGAGGTAGCAGGCGGAGGCTGGGAGGTAGCAGGCGGGCCCGCAGGGCAGCTGGGGCGCTGCCAGGTGTCGGGTGATGCCGTGGTTTCTGATTCAGGGAAAAGAGCAGACATCTTTTACGTGCTTTAGAGAGTACGCGCGGAAATGTCGAAGAACTGGAGAAAACAGCCAGGAAAACAAAATCCCTCTTGATCTAAACAGAAGAGTTCCACGTGGTCTCTTCAATCAAGATAATTTAAAGCAGGGAAATACACCGACCTCACAAAAGGGCTTTTAAGATCTTCCATAACAAGCAGTTGTTGCTGCAGCTGGATTATACAGTGATCTTTAAAATACTTTTTTATCGGTGTCCAGTACAAAGGGAAATTCCCCCAAATGCCTTTGAGAATCCTGGATTTCCCCTGCTCTTTGCGGGAAGGATTCTTTTGAAGTCAGTCATGACAAGAGTTGGAAAAGCTGTGTTTTGGTATCCACACCTGTTAATTACTGTTATTCATTGAGCTTATGCTTCTTTTTTTTCGAAATAGCAGATTACAGGTGCCTTTTGTCTATGCCATACACTGAAAGTCTGCTTGCTTTTTAGTATACTTTTCCTTACTTGTATTAGTACTATGGGAGAATAAAATGTCTTGCTCTGCTACTGTAAGGCACAGAGTCTGGCTCCTTCATTAGGGATAATGTGAAATGTTTAAAGCTATGATCCAAGTACTGGGGGACAGAGAACACAAAATTGTAAGAACAGCTCTTCCTGGCCAGACAGAATGGATGCCCGAAGAAAGCTATTAAGACTCCATCGAGCCTTTAGTGCTCGACTTCCTGAATCTGCCTCCAGTCATCTGCAGGGACTTCCTAAGGCAGAGATCTCCTCTTGGACTCAACGTGAACACGCCGTGGCAGAGTAGCTCAGCATAACAATGCGTTACATGGTTTCATCTGAAACGTCACCGTTTATCTAAGCCTTCTATCTGCCAGCACTGTTTTACTGGGAGACAGCAAACAATGGATCCCTATGCATCCTCTCCACAACAGTCATGTTTTTTTAATGACCTCTATGTCTCATAAGACCTCTGTTTCTCCAGGCTGAGAATTCCTATCCTTACAGTCCTTCCATATGTAGAGCTCTTCCATTCCTAACACTGGATTTTTTTCCTTGAGAAAAAGGGAATGGGAAATGGAAGCAATTACCAATCATTCAGCCTGACTGCTAAAAAGAAACCAAGGAAGAAAACTCTTAAGTGTTTGCAATCAAAGATTCAGTTATTTGACTTAGACCAAGAAAGGAGTTAGAGTTGTTCAATACCATGCCCATGATGGGAGTGTAAGTCATGCTACTTTAAGGATATAACCTCCAGAAGTTTCTTTCATCCACACAGCAATTTTGTCAGCTTCCAAAGTATGGTTTTGCTTCAGAAGAGCAATCACTCACTCCTGGTTTAGTATTCATCACCTCTGTCAACCATATGAGAATCAAAGCTTGTGCTGCAGGATCCTGAGGAAGAATGTTCTGTCATCTCTTATAGCAAACAATAAGTGACTTGAGTTTGGAGATTAAGTTATTCACAAAATAGCTACAGTGCAGCCTGAATCAGTTCAGCCTTCCTCAAATCTGTCTTGCCGCTGTGCCTCTGTCTCCAAGGCATGCGGCAGGTCCTTCTGATTTCACTCATTATGCTAGGGAAGGGTAATCAGTGTCACTTGTCATAGTTTTGTGGATACAAATTGCTGCAATGTTTCTGGCATTCAGCATGGACCCATCAACCTAATAAACTGTTACCAGACAGATAAAAATTCATGCTTTTTACTGTACCATTGTATAAGCAGTAGTGTATGTCAAGCATATCTGCTGGTAGATGTCAGTATGCTTTGGTTTGGCTCTCAGGTTTATTGCCACTGAAACCCCCTGGAATTTCTTTTACATACTCCTAAGAAAATCCTCACATTCGTTGTTATCTCTAAATACCTTGTTTCAGCAATCTGAATTTTGAAGACTGAGAGCAACACAAAAGGAGTCAGAACTGAGCATCAGGAGACATTGTATCTCTGTATGAACAGGTGGTATGCAATTGAAAAAGTCTGTGGGCTTATCACTAATGGTTCGTCTTTGGTTACAGAGAGAGAAGGTCATTAATTCCCTAGAAGGATTTACAGAAAAACGTAGCAGCACCAAACATGAAGAAGAAAAACAAAAAGTCATGATTCTGACTCTGATGTTGGGATGTCTTCCTGTTCCATCTTCACTTCCACCCTCCCTGAGTACACACTGAGAATGTGTGATTAGAAGTGTTACTATTTAGAAGGCACTGTGGTATCTCTGTTAAAACAGTTAAGATGAAACCAAATGATCACACAGAATATATTTGATTGGAGGAGACCTCAAAGGTCATCCAGTCCAACCCTCGACTCAGTACTGAAAGGGTCAACAGTAAACCATGTCCCTAAGCCATGTCCACACTGGAACACCCCCAGGGATGGTGACAACCATTCCAATGCTTGCTAACCCTTTCAGTGAAGAAACACTTGTTAATGTTCCCCCTAAACATCCCCTGGTGCAGCATGAAACCATTTCCTCTAGTCTTGTCACTTGTCATCAAGGAAAAGAGGCTGCTCGCTCCTCACTCCGACCTCCCTTCTGGTAGCTGCAGAGAATGATGAAGTCTCCCTTCAGCCTCCTCTTCTCCAGACTGAACAACCTCAGCTCCCTCAGACATTCCTTGTAGGCCATTTGCTCCAGGCCTTCCATGAACCTTGCTGCCGTTCTCTGGACATGCTTCAGCACCTCAATGTCCTTCCTATACTGAGTGGTCCAGAGAAGGGATTAGGGACATGTCTGTTCTCAGTCAAAACCAAGTACAGGATGCATTTATTCCAGTAAGATGTTGATGTTATGCACGTATGTTAATGACCAGGGTGAGGTAAAATATGAACTTCAGTGGTTGAACACGGCAATGAAATGGATAATCTGAAGGTGCAGTTTCTGATCAGCTAAAGCTGACCTGTGGCAGCCTGACATTTCAGCCCCCTTATCACAGGTAACAGTACTTGTGCAATGGTGCTAGTTCAGTGCAACCATGCCAGTTTTCACCTAGCCAAAACAATTTTTAAGGGGTCAGCAGTCAGCTGATCCAGCTCTGAATTACTTAGGATTGCACAGCTACCAGAGCTAGTACCAAACTGGGACCACAGCAACACTGATTCAGGTTAGTTTATGCTGTTATGAAACTTCATACACAGGCTAAGTAGCCATTATGCAGTTCTCAACAGTTGTAAACTAAGGAGTCCTGTTCAGAAGACACTTTTAACAAAGCAGCATTTGCACTTCCAAGGAGATGTGGCAATTCTCTTACAGAATTGTAAAAAACCATCTGGCAAATTAGAAGTAAATCAGTTTGAGGAGAGAGAGAAGTTAATCCAATCTCGTTGTTCCTGGTGGACTCCAGAAAGCAGGTGGCATAGAGGAGCTGGCACATTCTGCCAGAAAAGAGGTGTGTGATGGATGCTTCCAACAACTTGATGAGTTTAAACAAAGTTCTAGGTTACCTTAAGAGGTACCCACCTCCTCTACACTTTTTGCACAGTATCTGAAGGACATGGTTTAAGCAAGTCTCACCTGCTGCTGTACAAACTGATACTCGGAGCAGAACAAGTGTCAAGATTGCTCTCTAATGTGAAAAAAATAGCAAGGAACACGCTTGAATGCAAAGTCCTGACAGAGCTTGTTATGGGACACTGCAAAAGCTCAGAACTGCAGGTACTATACAAAAAGATATGCAAGGTTCAGCTCCGTTTCAAACAGAGGATCATTCAGTATAAAAGACAAATGGGACAAAATCATGGTATTTTATCTGAGTTTGATGTGGCATTTCTATGGGGAGAAAGATTTGCATTCAAGTGTTAAGTGCAATAAATGAACACGTTTACTCTACACACACTTACAAATAATATATTAGAACACTTTTCCTGTAATATAAACTTTTTTTCTTGCTTTATAACTTGGGTCAGGTTTTACAGAAACCTCTTTGCAAAATTCACTTTTGTCCTATCATTTTTCTGAAAGAATTTACAGTTGTCGTAATTTTTTAATTTAAAAACATTCATGGATTTCCATAAGCAAACTATTCCAGTGACATGGAATCTTGCCAGAAGCAGCAAATTTAAGAGTGTGAAAGTCATCCAACATTCCCACTGGCTGTTTTCTTACTTTTCTAAACAAAACCTTAACGTATGTTGCTATAACAAATCTCTCGTGTTCTGTGTGATCGAATTCTAATTAGTGTGTGGAAGTATTAAGGGCTATGTGTGTCTGGCAAATGGTAAACATACCATTTGGCCTTGTTAGCTCCATTTACTGGTGGCAGACATTGTGCAGCACCGTTGTAAGCTCAGCCCTATAAGTTCTGAAGGTACTTTCCAAGTCCTGCTTAATTTCTTTGAAGTAAAAAGTTTATGAATTTCAGTAGATTAAAAAAACCTGAGGAAAAAACGTTAAGATAAACTCACCACAATCTGAAATTCTAAGAGGAAAAAAACAAGTTTTAATTCAAATCACATTGAGAGCCTACAGAAATCACCTGTAAAGATGGAAATGACAGACCTGATTTGTTCCTGGTGGACAACCGTTGATGTTAACAAATTTACTGCAAGAATGATTTTGACAAAGCGCAGTTGCTGAATTTTCCTTAGTTACAGGCCACACATTAATCCCATAATTGTACTGCTGAGTTTTCCTAGTTACCAGCAACAAAAACAGCAGCTTCATCTTATGCAATTACATTCTTCTTCCTTTCTGTTGAATGCAGAGCCATTTTCTTGGTACCTGATAGGAATATTTTTCCTCAAAAATGCTTTTATAGGGGATATGCCATGTATCACCTGTCGTCTGCACCACACAGTCATAACGGAGAGCAGGCTGTTGGATAAAGAAAGATAAAAACATTGTTTTAAGCTTTATACAATATATTACTACAATAGCAGTTAGAGGTACTTAATAATTTCCAACACCTTCATTAGAAATCTCCATAGATGGACCTCTTTAACAACTCTTGCTTAGTTCCTTACACTAAGAAAATTCTGAATTTTAGTACTGGAAGAAAAGCTATACCATCTTTTGGTATTTTCTGGTCTAGGACTCATTATAGATGGTTAAAAGAACCCAGATAATAATGATCTGAACATAATGCACTCAATTCCTAGAAACAGCAAAATGATTGTTTTTCTCTTCAGTTAAAAATGAAATTGTGGGAATTAACTCAGAATGTGCACTTTATAGGCTTGAACTGATAGCATTCAATGATGTTAATTATATCTTGCATTTATTCTTCCAGTATGCTTTACAGAATGGACTTGGTCTGTGCTGAGGAGGGTGTAAGAAAAGGGTTTAACAGTAACACTTCCAACAGTATCTAGTCAAATAAATAGAACAAACTACTTTTCTGGTCTATTGTATTACAAGCAATACTAACTCAACATATGTAATACAACTACAAAGGACATCACTGGTTGGCAATTACGATTCTCAGAACATGCACAGTCTTGGAAGTGTACTTACCTATGTCAGCTTCCAGAATAACCTAGAAGCCAGCTCTGACTGGCAATGTCAGTTATTCAGATCACTTGTATGGGAATTAAAATGTGAAAATGACTAGCCTTTTTGTACAAAATGACAGAATCACAGAACATTAGAGGTTGGAAGGGACCTCCAAAGATCATCAAGTCAAACCTCTCTGGCCAAAACAGGATGACCTGGGGTGGTCCACACAGGAATGCATCTAGGTAGGTTTTGAAAGTCTCCAGAGAAGGAGACTCCACAACCTTTCTGAGCAGCCTGTTCCAGTGCTCTGTCACTCTCACTGTAAAGAAGTTTCTCCTCATGTTAAGGTGAAATCTTCTATGTTCAAATTTGTACCTGTTGTTCTTTGTCTTATTACTGCACACCACTGAGAAGAGATTGGTCCTAATCCACTTGACACTCAGCATTTGGTAGGTCACACCTTGAGTACTGTGTCCAGTTTTGGGCCCCTCAATATAAGAAATATGTTGAGGTGCTTCAGTGTGTCCAGAGAAGGGCAACAAGGCTGGTGAGGGGGCTGGAGCACAGCCCTACAAGGAGAGGCTGGGGTTGTTCAGCTTGGGGCAGAGGAGGCTCAGGGGAGACCTTACTGCTGTCTACAGCTACTGAAAGGAGGTTGTAGCCAGGTGGGGGTTTGTCTCTTCTCCCAGGCAACCAGTGACAGAACAAGAGTACACAGCCTCAAGCTGCACTGAGGCAGGTTTAGGCTGGATGTTAGGAAGAAATTCTTCACAGAAAGAGTGATTGGCATTGGAATGGGCTGCCCGTGGACGTGATGGAGTCACCATCCCTGGAGGTGTCTAAAAGGAATCTGGATGAAGCACTTAGTGCCATGGTTTAATTAAATAGAAGGTATTAGGTGGACTTTATAATCTTGAAGGTCTTTTCCAACCTGGTTAATTCTGTGACACCCACCTCTCAGATGTTTATAGATCTCCTCCCAGTCTTCTCCAGACTAAACAGCCCCAGGTCTCCCAGTCTCTCCATAGGGGAGAAAGAAAGGTGGTGTAGCTAAAGCTGTGTTAATCAGATAAACCTACATTCATTCTTGGTCCCATAAGAAGAAATGTATGTATGGCAATACTGAATGAAAGGCTCTCATTCTTACAAGCCTGTATCTCTATGGGCTGTTTGTAATGTTGAATGTTATTTTACAATTTTAACCAAAGTCATAACAAAATGAATCTGTACAGGTGCAGCATTCCTTTAAGCATGTAACAGTGATGCAGACAGACCAGATAACAAACACCTATGTGATATGGAATGTCATGTGATGAATTTTTCCCTAGAAAAGTCTTTAAAAACAGCTGCATTCTTATTGCTGTACTGTTCATGGCTCACAAGGATACATGTCTCCTAGACCATAAGAGCAGTATTGTACTATAAGAAACTAGCCTGGAAGACTAATTTCTGCAGCTAAATACTAACTATAAACCTAACTGTTCTGGGCTTTCCTGTGAGAAATTTGATACATATGTTAGGTTATTGTTTATATTGAAATGCCTGTATTTCCCTGTGTCTTTAAAATAAAGATTAAATCATTTCTGTTGTAAAATTAGAAGCACATTTTTTATAATAATGCTCCAAGAAAAATGAGGTATTTCAACGTTTAAAATAAATGAAAGCACCGGCACTTAGGGCAATGGAAAGATTCATATACATAGCCTAGTATTTATATTTGTGTTTCCAATATCTAGGCAGGATTTGTTGGGGTTTATGGACATTTTCCTGTTTGTGACATGCTTTGTGAATACACTGAATTTTCAGCATACGTGAGAGTTCTGAGCCTGTAAGTACAAATCTCTTTCTTAGGTTCTAACAAGAATCTTTTGGTTCTGTGGTTTGAAGTTGTGTATCTTTAATGAACATGCTCTTCGTGCTTTCTTATTGCAGTAGGAAACTTACCAAAAAATTTATATGCTTTCCTTCTACAGAGGAGTAAAAGGCTATTTGGTGTCCACGCTGCCACTTACGGAACAGATGCTGCGTCGTGCTGTCGGAAAGACAAGCCTTGTGATCCCGGAGGAAGTCTCTAGTAACAAACTTGCAATGCTTGCCTGATCGAAGAGTGGCATATAACAGGAAGGGATCATCTTCAGAGCTTAACAAAAGAAATGGGAAAGAAGTCATTCACGAGTAGCTGCAGGAAACGAATCAAACACTGATCTGGGATTTATTCATTAGCAACACTGAAAATGGCCATCACTGTTCTAGTTCCCTGGTAAAACAAACACATTCTGCTTATCATCAAAAGTTGCAGTGCAACGGAAGTTAATTGCATGCTACACAGAGCATTCTTCTCTCTTATCACAACCTGATAACAAGATGTTCTAATCTCCTGCCACAAAAGTTAACAATACAATGCTAAGGGGGATAGAACTGCTAAAATTCATAATCATACCCCCAAAGCTTTGTGGAATACAATCATCACAACTGATAATAAATTGTAATGTGGGCAACAGTACAAATCCATGAGTATATCTACATTAACAGATTCATAGAGGTTGGAAGGGACCTCAAGGAGCATGTGGTCCAACCATTTTATTTGAAAAATATATTTGACACTAGCTGATATTAAACTGAAACCATTTTAGGAAAAAATCTCTAAAAATAAATACATTTATAGTGGGCACGAATTACCATATACCTGGAGAATCTGGAGCAGAATCGTGCTTGAAAACGTTTTGGTTGCTGTGGATTACTAGAATAGTAAGTGACAAGACACAAGATTTGTAAGGGTCTTTATTCTGGGGTAACAGTTTCCCTTTGTTGGTGCTTAGGTAGCAGGAAAGAAAGCAACAAGATTCAATGGCAAAGAGAACAAGGGATAGAAGTGGAGAGGAGGTGAAGTAAAACAGATTTGAAATGAGGCAGGCAGAAAAGACTTGCTTCAGCTGTTGAGACAAAGAACTGGGTTGGATGCTGTGGGAAGTAGGATCACAGAAGAAATGGCAGAGGCAGGTGAAGGATTAACAGACAGGGACTAACTGGAGCTGGAACTGAAGGAAAACTAAGACTCATTATATGAGGTTGTGACAAGTACCTAGTTTAGAGACAAGGGCAGGCTTGACTGGACAAGGACCAGGGGTTCTGCTTCTTAAATCAGAGATCCAGAGGGTCCATTTGCACTCAGAAAAAGTGCTCTCCTCTGGGAGAGAGCACTTCCTTGCTCTCCTCTGGGAGCAGCAAGGAAGTCAGTCCTATGGACTCTCCATGCTCCTGTGCTACCAAGCAACAATGGCCAGGCACAAACTTCCTCTCATCCCTTTGCAGGGATAACAGAGCAGACCATGATTGTACACTGATGCTGTCAGATGTTCTGTAAGTTCAGGCCACTGTGGTCGCAGTAATGGGTTTGCAAATCCTAATAAACAATACAGATGTTAACATGATTCCAGGTGATAAAGTTCTTTGTAATGCAATTTGCAATATGTATTGGTTTTTGAAGCTAGTATAGCAAGGGCTATGTTTGTCTTCCACACACAGAGCTACAGATGCTACTAAGAGTAAAAACTACAGCTAAATGCACATAAATCAGATGTCACTCTCCATTACATTTAGCCATTTTCTTCAACTTACATATTTTCAGCAAAGAAGAACTCTGCCTTATCCTGCATCTCCTTCATAAGCTCTTTTCTCCAATTTGAAGAGTTAATCAGCATGTGTTTGCGTCCCAGCACAAGCAGCCGAGCATTCCCTTTTGCCAGGCAGTTGATAGCATTAAACAGCTGCAGAAAATAAAGCAAAATCAAACATTTTCTTGGCTGTAAAAGCAGACTGAGAGGAAAACATTTTCACATCTGTGTCTCAACAAACGGGACTTCTAACTTACCATGATTTCCTACAGTTCTTCACTGCAACAGTAATTAAGTAGATAATTAATTTAACTCACTAATGACAAAGAACAAAACTCCACCAAATCAATTTATTGTAGGAAGCTGCTCTACCACACAATATACGTTGCTATTATAAAACTTAACCGGCTCTAGCAGCCTGACTAACATGAACGAACTCTGGAAGGGCTGAATGGGGATTTCAGCAATTCAGAGCCAGCTGAGGGAACTGAATCCTTCACGTTGGGATTTAATGAATACCTGCATTTGGAAATGCTGGTGCCAAGAGGACGGCCGAGCCCTAAGCCATGCTGCCTTTACGACCCCACCTTCTGTCGGCATTGGAGAACTACAAGTGAGCTGCGTTGCGCTGTGGCAAAGCCGCAGTAAAAGGAATCTGTGACCTCAGGATGAAGGGTTTATGAAAGCCACATCTAGAATAGCCTCCCACTAATGAACCAACATCCTGAGGTGGCATATTCACTCCTGTGCCAACTTCTCTTTAGAGGGACTTCTCACCAGCCTCTTAGAACTGTGCCTGTTCAACAACAAATGCTTAGCACGGGCTCTTCTGCCTGTGCCTTTCCTTCCCTGCCTCATCCAGACAGTGTTTATGGAGGCAAATAGTTCTGGATTTCAGCATCCAGGTTATTACTGTGGATTAACCACCGAGGTTACCCTTTACTTACACGACTAAAACTCAATAGATATAAACTATTTTTGTTTTCATATGAGAAAAATTATCTTGTCCTACACACTCCCTTGTCTGATGCAACTTTACTAAGGAGCTTTTTATCTCATTTTAGTCTTGGGCACTTAACAGGGATGGTCTACAGGGAGTCACAGAACATATGTGGGGGGGTTTCCTAAATCTGTCTACTCCCACACCAGGCTGCTTCTCAAGAAAGGAAGACATGAGGCACACAGTTAACATTTGTTTTAGTCATAAATGAAACTGAACAAAAAACCCAGCAGTAGTTATCTCTCACTTAAAAAGACACGAGTATTTTATTAATTTAGCATTCCAAATGTTACCTAAAAATGGCATTATCTGCCACTGCACAATGCAAACTTGCTATATGTAGTAAACTCTATGCAGATGCAGCCTTTGAATGGTCCCACATTGATTAGACAACAAACATCAGATAGTTGGATAATTTGTACAAAAGGCAATTTGTTACATTAAAAAAATAGGTTAGTATCTTTCAAATTTGGACAGCAGATCATATAAAAACCTGCTATCTCTGAAACCAGCAGTTTTAAGATGCCATTTTACACAGAAGGGAAAATAAGTATGGTTAGATTGGCTGTTTCAATTCATATGGCAAGGTGTGGCTGAGGCAGAGCAGCAAGAAGTTACAAACTGCTGTTCTGCAAAAATCATTTGCCCCACAACAAGGCACTAGAAGTATTGCTGGGTTACAGAGATAACTACCACTGCATTCAGTCGTATTTTCTGTTCCTTTGACAAGGCATATCAGGATCTGTTTATTTCTGAACTACAAAGACATTTTAATCAACTGTTTTGTGGAGACTGCTAGATCTTTCTCTAAGAAACTCCTGTTCATTAGCACCTACTGAATACATTCTGCTTGCAATCCCTTTCATCATTTCCTAGTTGGATTTCAATTATTCTGTGCTGTCCCAGTCATTGTTTAATTAGATCTTTCTCAACCTTCTCCTACACCTTAACATTTTACTTACAATGCAAACAATTCTGTGTTCACAGCACTTTAGCTAATCATTCTGATGAAGCCAAGGTGAGCCACAAAGAAGTATGAGAGTGCACACAGATCAGTGGAGGAGTCAAGACTAGCTGTGCACAGGTTTACCAGATATATCTCCCAGTGTGGTTCTTCTAGGCACATTGATAATATTTTTTTCTGTTTTTTTCAATTATTAAAAATAATCATAGAATAGCACAAGGTTAGGGGTTGGAAGAGACCTCGAGAGATCATCTTGTCCAATGCCCCTGCCAGAGCAGGATCACCTATACCACATCACACTGGAATGCATCCAGGTGAGTCTTGGATATCTCCAGAGGAGACTCCACAACTCTCCTGGGCAGCCTGTTCTGTGTTCTGTCACCCTTAACAGTGAAAAAAAACTCTTTCTCATATTTCCAGGGAGCTTCCTATGCCTCAACTTCCACCCACTGTGCCTTGTCCTGTCACTGGGCATCACCGAGCAGAGCCTGGCTCCATCCTCCTGGAACTCACCTTTTACATCTTTATAAACATGAATGAGGTCACCTCTCTGTCTCCTCTTCTCCGAGCTAAAGAGCTCCAGCTTCCTCAGCCTCTCCTCTTAAGGAGGATGTTCCACTTGCTTAAGCATTTTTGTGGCTCTGTGCTAGACTCTCAAGCAGTTCCCTGAGGTCCTTCTTGAACTGAGGGGCTCAGAACTGGACACGATATTCCAGATGTAGCCTCACCAGGGCAGAGTAGAGGGGGAGGAGAACCTCTCTTCACCTACTAACCACAGCACTTTTAATACATCCCAGAATGGCATTGGCCTTCTTGTCCACTGGACCACATAAAGATTCAATAGACATATGTATTCAGTGCGTATGTTTTAATTCTGACTTCTGCACCCTAATCTGGGAATCAGTGTAAAACTAGCACACTTGCACAATACTTTGGCTGAGTGTATATATTTATCTTCCCTTGGGACAGTCCCACAGATAGGAGCTATTTCCCCACACATAAAGCAGTTATTTTTTACTTCTGCAACAATGACACTTTATGGATCGTCCCCATCATCACTGTCAGGCTCCTGCCCTTGTATCATAAGCTGTTGTGCCAATACAATCTATTTGTTGGGCCATGCTGTCAAACCAGATCCCAGCACAAGCTCAGCTGCGCTCACAAACCAAGACAGGAACTTCTGGATCAGAGAAGCCAGAGTGAGAAGAGGAGAGGAGGCAGAGCAGCAGGACAGTGAATGCCCACTCCACAGGATCACACTGCTGCTGAACTCCTCACATCATGTAAAAAAGCCTGGGTTCTTCAAACATGAAATAAGGCAGCCAAAATTGCTTTAACTAGTAGTCTTCATTTTAAAAATCAGTAAATCATATCTTAAAAGAAGCACTTTTCAGGCAAGAATAATTAAGTTTCCCAATAGAAAGGAACTTCTCTATGCAAATTTGCAGAAGCAGTTTTGCAGTGACCAACATTCACATTTTGCAGTGACTCCACAGCCTCTCTGGGTATCCTGTTCTAGTGCTCTGTAACCCTCAAAGCAAACTAGTTTTTCCTTAATTTCAAGTCAAACCTCTGTTGTTCTAGTTTGTACCCAATGCCCCTTGTCCTATTACTGCCCACCACTGAAAAGAGCCCAGCCTCATCCTCATGACCTTCACCCTTTAGATATTTATAAGATCCCCTCCTCTCAGTCTTCTCTTTTTCAGACTAAAGAATACCAGTTCTCTCAGCCTCTATTTGTGAGGGAGATGCTCCAGTCCCCTACAATTTTCATGGCCCTCTGTTGAGCTCTCTCCAGTAGTCCCCTGTCCCTCTTGAACTGGGGGGGCCCCAGAAGTCAACACAATACTCCAGGTGCAGCCTCACTAGAGTAGTGGAGGAGAACCTCCCTTGACCTGATGGCCAGGAAGACAGATTACTCTACCTCATACAAGGAACTATGAGCAGAGCAGGATCCTGATTTCCTAAAGCTTCACTACCCGTCATTTGTTCTGATCACTAGATCACGCTGTGCCATGTGTCCCAGTTTCAAAGGTCAGCTCGCTGTAGGACAGCCCTTCTCCTTGGAGACTACTGGTGGTTTCCCGCTTGTCAGATGGAAAACCCCTAAATATCGCTGCTTGGAGACGCACCATTCAGTGATTCAAAAAGTAGTGGCTCACCTGTATGAAGGTACAGGTGAGGATGAAGGTACAGCACGAGGAAGTAATCACCCAAAAAAAGTTTAAAATCAAGTTCGTTGTTGGTAAGTCATGGTTGCCATTCTCTAAACATTTGGCTTCACAAACTGCCATTTAAAAATAAAATACACCTACAGCAGACTATCTGCTAATAAAAGCAACAAACTGCTCTATTACTGTATTTTTCACCTGTTAGTGCTGCCTCCCACCCATCACTGTAGCTGTGAAACTACAGAGGAAACCCCAATGCTGACCAGAGGTACAGAACTGCCATAAGTACATTGTCAGGTGGAGCTGACCATGAATCAAGCAAGCAATCAGTTCCCACCATCACCACATTAATGTGACCTACAGTTCATCAGTTTTAGTTCTATTTTTACATCCTGTAAACAAAGTACCACACACAGGAGAGCAAGAGACCATGGGAAGCAGGAATTTTTTTTCCCCATGGCATGGCCAGTTACCCAGGGAAGGCAAGGTTTTGCTTGCAAGACAGGCGAGATCTTCTCACTGAACCTGGTAATTTCACCAAGGCAGGTTCAATACCATTATCACAGCACCAAATACAATGGAAACTGCTTCTTCTGTATTACTGATAACACAGTGCAAATTAGTCTCAAAGTCCTCTTTACTCAAATGCAAGGGCAGCATAGATAGTTCTGGATCCTCTACAGTTTATATGCCTCTGACTGGCAAGGGGGTAACTATTTAGAAGGGAAAACAGTCACTAAGCTTAATCAGCCTGGGAATTATCTTGGGAATTATCCCTTATGACGTTGGGAGATCTCTACAGTACTGCAAGAAGAATTTGCTGGTATTTGGACTATTTAGATTGGTGCAACACACGCCACATCATCATGCCAAATTACCAGTGACAGCACTTCACACATCAATGACAGCAATCACACAGTGGTTAACATGTTTTAACCTGTTGACCTTGACTCCACACCTCTTAACCTCTTTGGATGCATTCACTAGAGAGAAGTCTTACTTCTCTATCACAATTCATTAACATTTGCAATACATCTTTAGACAGACACTCAATTTGATTTAAAATAGATCCGCTCTTTGCAGGCTATGTTTGTATTCACAGGCATCCTGAAAGTGCTTTTGCAGCCAGGTCCATACTGTCTGCTAAGACATCGAGTGCCCCTGCAGAGTCCAGGTTCTCATTGACTGAAGGACTTGGCTCAAGTGCAGCACTGGGTGAATGTAGACATACTATTTCCAGGCCAAAATAAAAGGATATTCCATTAACCACATGCAAGCTATGTCCTGTGTAGTGAGGAGAGTAAAGCTAAGTAACTGTAAACAGATTTAGGTCAAGTACAGAAGCAATACCATGATACAAGGATGACCAAGAGCTAACAAAATGCCCTTATGGCCAAGAACATCAGTGGTATCCTGGAGTGTACTGGAAGGGGTTGTAGTCAGTAGATCAAGAGGGGTTCTCCCCTGCCTCTACTCTGTCCTGGTGAGCCCAAGCTGAAATAGTGTCCAGCTCTGGGCCCCTCAGTACAAGAAGGATCTCAGGGAACTGCTTGAAAGAGTCCAGTGCAGAGCCACAAAGATGATGGAGTGGAACATCTCCCTTATGAGGAAAGGCTGAGTGAGATGGGGCTCTTTAGCTTGGAGAAGAGGAGACTGAGGGGTGACCTCATGTTTATAAAGATGTAAAGGGTGAGTGTCAGGAGGATGGAGCCAGGCTTTTCTCAGAGATGCCCTACTCTGGCAGTGAGGTTGGACTAGATGATCTTTTGAAGTCCCTTCCAACCCCTAACATTCTGTCATTCTTTGTGATTTATATTTTCCTATATTCATGGTAGCCTGGCTATTATGCCAGTATCCGAGGTATCTTTAATTATAACTTGATTTCAACTGAAGGTGCAACCTGCTCAAGCTAATCTCTGAAACAGTTCTGAGCATAGAAGTACTGTTTGTAAGTAAGCTGACATTATATTCTGCCATCTAAGAAACTGTAGGTAAAACATCCAATTTCAAACCAGCTTGAACAGCCATTCCTTTTCTTTATGCTACTGATCAGCTCAAAGAGCAGCACAATACAAATCACACTTTTGTAAGTTAGCTGTAAGTTTCAAAAGACTGTTATGAATTTCTCCTATATAGATAGGGATAGGTCCATGTCCTTCCCAGCAAAGAGGCATGCAAGAAAAAACAGGTTTTGAAATAGATATTTACTAATATATATAATCTAATTGTGGCTATATCCTGCTCTGTCTTATTTCCAAAAGGCATGACAAGTAGTGATTTGATGGATAGTGAAGCAGTATATCTTAGAAACACTAACTGAACCAAGCTGGAATGATGAATGCAGAAACAGAATAAATACATACACAACTTAAACATAGAATTTAAAGCTTGTGGGGTCTGCCGTTTTCCACTGCCATCCCATGAACACTCTTGTATTCCTACTATTATTGTAGCAATTGCCTACAACAACATAAGGCCACAGAAGAGTTCCTCTTACCATTTCAGCCTGGAGAAGAGGAGGCTCAGGGAAGACCTTATTGTTCTCTACGACTACCTGAAAGGAGTAGTCAGGCAGGGGTTGGTCTCTTCTCCCAGGCAACCAGTGACAGAACAAGAGGACACAGTCTCAAACTGCTCCAGAGCACTTTTAGGCTGGATGTTAGAAAGATGTTCTTCACAGAAAGAGTGATTGGCGTTGAAATGGGCTGCCCATGGAGGTGGTGGAGTCACTGTCCCTGGAGGTGTTTAAAAGGTGGCTCAATAAGGCACTTACTGCCATGGTTTAGTTGATTAGAAGTGCTGCAATGGGCCTGAATAGGCCAAAATAGGCTTATACATGTCCTGGCTTGCCCAGACGTTTTCCTGCTCTCTCTCCTTCTGTTTTGAGGAGAAGCAACTGTGGGAGAGAGGACAAAGAACCTGGAGCCACTGAGTCTAAGGACTCTGGCCTGCCCAGACTTGTTTTCATTCTGTGATAAACAAGGTACACAGGCTTAGCTTGTGCCTGCCTTGTGCAAGGCCTATGTTTTTCCCAAATTCAGGTAAAGCAAGCCTATGGCTTCATCTAATATGGTCAAGCTCAGCTAACTGCCATTCTGATTGGTTATTCAGTGTCTAAAGGCCCATTGGTCTCGGGCTGTATTGATAAAAGAGATGAGCAGGCAACACAACATGCTCTGCCGTTGTATTTGTACTTGCTTGCCTGCTGCCACTGCTCACTGCTTTAGTGCATCCTGAACCGCCTGGAAACTCCAATGCCTCAAGTTTACCAGGAACAGGCTCTAAATGCCTCCACACAGTCGGTCTGCATAGCCAAGCATGACATCATGCTACGACGGCACATCACAAGACATCCTGCCTACGCCTGAAAGTCTCCTGCCAAGATGGAAAGTCCTGGAGATATACAGATCATCCAGAAAGCCAAGATAAGGTCAGAGATAGTCTGTCTCCCTTCCTCAGCACCCTGAATCCTGGGAAGAATCAGAAATCTCAATGGCTGACAAGACTGACAATTCCCTGAAAGTGTTTTGGGTACTGTCTGAAGCTGTAGCTAGCCCCACAAGTTGGGAGATAATTTAGTGAGTGAATACTGAAGAATACTCTTGTAATTCACCACAGCCTTCTGCCATAAGCAGAAAGGAGCTCCCTGAGTCCACCTATTGGACAAATGGTATAATGAACCGCAAGCGGTGTATTGACCACAGGAACCTTCTCTTCCAGTTCAATCCAGTTCAATTAATGTTTATGTATTTTTGCTAGTTATTTCTAGATCTAGTTATTCCTAGATCTAGTTATTTCTCTGTAGAATGTTTCCATGACCATGTGAAGAAACAAATTATTATTAAAATCAGTGGTTGGGGATGATGAGTTTTGAATGTCAAAATTAATAAACAAAAAAACTATCCTCTTGCATTAATTAACACCCCTCCATTACAAGATGATGTCAGGTGATAAGCTGGACTTGATGATCTTGAAGGTCTCTTCCACCCTGGATAATTCTGTGATTCCAATTTTAGAAAGAATGTAAAAAGCTAGCTATTAGAAAAGAACACTTATGAACTAAATGCAGCTGTGCCAGTCTTAGACTCTCACAGCGTGGGGCAGAATTTTTATTTATGTACTGAAAATCCAAAATATGAGTGGGGTCTCCAGGTGGTGGTGGCAGTGGTGTTGGTGGTGATGATGGGGTGTTATGAAATTGAAAGCATAAGCTTGACTGATCCTTTCCATAGACAGGAAATAACTTGGTGCAGGACCGAAATCAGCTTTGCAAGACTGAAACTGACAGTTTTTAAAAGACAACAGTAGGTTAGCTCTCACCACTGCCTTATGTAGATGTGTGCATAGTGTCCCTGACCTAGTCTGATGTTATGTTTCTCCCTTTTCCAATCTGTGGTTTAGAAAGTCCCAGAAGGTACTTTTGTTGAGGACAGGTGCCACAGCAGCTGGGGAGATCGCTGGTACAGAAGGCATAGGCATGATGCTCTTCAAGGCACATTAAACTGCAGTGCCATCCTATGTTCTAATAAACTTGACAGTTCCACAGGGACTTTAAAATAAAGACTATTTCAATGCTCATAGATCAACAAGCTTATCATCTGAGTAGCATAACATGGAATCATGGAATTGCTTTGGCTCGGAAAGACCTTTAAGATCATCAAGGCCAAACCTTAACCCAGCAGTGCCAGGTCATCACTAAACCATGTCCCACCTACCTGGTTTTGAAACTCCTCCAGGGATGGAGTCTCCACCACTTCCCTGTGCAGCCTGTTCCTTGATTATCCTTTTGGAGAAGAAATTGCTCCTAATGTCCAACCTAACCATCCCCTGACAAAACTTGAGGCCATTTCCTCTTGTCCTATTGCTTGTTACTTGGGAGAATAGACCAACACCCACTTCACTCCAACCTTTCAGGGACCTGTAAAGAGGGATGAGAAGGTCTTCCCTCAGCCTCCTTTTCTCCAGACTAGACAACCCCAGTTCCCTCAGCCATTCCTCATAAAACTTGTGCTCTACACGTCACCAAGTTCAGTGCCCTTCACTCTTTTTGATTTTCTGCCTCCAGAAGTTACTTTAGGTTTCTTGTCATTCAAGATCTTTGGCTCAGGGCACGCACTTAAATGCAAAAACCCATGTAAGACACACATATTGCCAAGAGTAGCTTCCTCACTGAATGTCATCTAAAATATAAACTCAAATCCTTTTGAGCTTCCTGTTTGTGACAGCACTTCAAATAAAAGCATCAAAATACTGAACTGACATTTCCAACCCTGCACCTCCTAGGTTAGTGAAGGAGATAATGAAGGAACTCCATCAGTAAATTGATTGCTTGCAGCTGAAAAAAAATAATTAACTACAACATGCAGCAAATGTTTATAACACAATTTGCAAGTTGCTTTTCTCCTGATTCTCATTGGTGCTATTCTCTACCTGCCTGCCACAGATCACTTTCCAGAAACAAAGAGGTTACCTTTCAAAACAATTGTTCTAATAAGAACAGTTCTGCAGTTCATAAGTTGTATTTGCTGATGTATTTATTTCTGTTAAGAAGGAGTAATTAAATAATGTGAGATGATTTTTTTCCAAAATTAATAATATTTATTAATTTTGATACTCAGAACTCTCACCGCCACCCCTGACCACTAGTTTTAATAATAATCAGTTCTTTGCATGGTCATGGAAACATTATACAGACAATAACACAGGCTATTGAAATAACTTTCAAAATATATAAACATTAATTGATCTGGAAGAGAATGTTCTTGTGACCAATATACTGCTTGCCCACTAGATGGACTCAAGGAGCTCCTTTCTGCTTATGGCAGAAGGCTATGGTGAAGTACAAGAGGTTCTAAGTATTTAGTCACAAAATATTATCTTCTGACTTCCCGGCTAGCTACAGCTTCAAAGAGTACCCAAACACTTTCAGGGAATACTGTCAGTTGTCAGCCACTGAGGCTTCTGATTCTTCCCAGGCTTCACAGAGTGCTGGGAAAGGAGGCAGACAATCCCTGACCTTATATCTTTGCTCCTCTGGATGATATGTGTATCTCTGGACTTTCCGTTTTGGCAGGAGACTTTCAGGCATAGGCAGGATATCTTGTGATGTGCAGTCGTAGCATGATGTCATGCTTGGCTATGCAGACCGACTGTGTGGAAGCATTAAGAGCCTGTTCCTGGTAAACTTGAGGCACTGGAGTTTCAAGGCAATTCAGAATGCACCGAGGCAATAAGCAATAGCAGCAAGCAACAGCAGGCATGAATACAACGGTGGAGCACATTACGTTATCTGCTCAACTCTATTATCAATACAGCCTGAGACAAATGGGCCTTTGGACACAGAATAACCAATCAGGATGGCAGTTAGCTGAGCTTGACCATATTAGATGAAGCCATAGGCTTGCTTTACCCGAATTTGGGAAAAACATAGGCCTTGCATAAGGCAAGCACAAGCTAAGCCTGTGTACCTTGTTTACCACAGGAGCAAAACAAGTCTGGGCAGGCCAGAGTCCTTAGACTCAGTG